>CAKNXH010064380.1:0-39718 GCA_932178445.1 Andricus quercusramuli | reverse complement strand
TCCCTTGGAGCGTTCGGCAGGGCAGGGTCGCGACCAACACCGTAAGAGCGACAAAGGTGGTAATAAAGTACTCTTAGGGCCGCATTATGTCTATAGATATACGTTGTTCCTGCGTGGGTCGGACACCCCGATAGTATATGTTCTAGGTACTCAGCGTGTGCATGACACGCTCTGCACCTATCACTGGGAACTTCTTGACATAAAATGCGGGCGCGGTATGCTAAGGTGGAGATTACACCGTCCTGGCATGCGAAAATAAAGCCCTCTGTACCTGAATTGAGCCCTGATGATTTGAGGAAAGCAAAAGTTTGCTCCTTCGACAAGGACTGTTTTTCTACATTTCTGTGAAAGTTTCCGTGCATTTGCTTGTCGAGTAGCTCTTGGCGAAATTTTCCAACCTCTGCTTTCTTTACTTCGGCTTTTAGACGTGAAGCATCTAGATGGAGTAATGCACTTTCCTCACTTCTGATGTTAAAATTCAGGCCAAGGGTCTCAGCAGCTTGCTCCGCGGCTTTGTAAAGGAACGCCCCTTCGCCAATCATCTCGTGGTTTCTGACCATCTTTAGGAGAGGATCTCTGCCATTCGCAACAATGTAAGCTGTACTCAAAACAATTCGGTTATGAAGACACTGGAGATTCAGAAGTCCGCGTCCGCCTTGCTGGCGTGAAATGTATAATCGCGGAACTGACGAATTGATATGCAAGCTTTTATGCATATGCATGATCTTACGCGTGGTGACATCAAGGGCCTTAAGCTCATTCTTCGTCCATTGAACCACCCCAAACGAGTAGAGTAGAACCGGGACGGCAAGCATGTTAGTCGCAGATACCTTGTTCAACGCCGACAGATTGGAAGACCAAATCTGTCGAAGAAGATGCTTGTATCTGCTTCGGAGAGACTCCTTCACTGATGTTACGTCCTGAATGCGGCTTTGAGGCACGCCCAGGTATGTATAGGTCTCTCCAGTGTTAAGATGTCTAATAACACTTATATCCACAAGCTCAGGGTCCTTGGGAACGCCAGTAATCTTTCCTTTCTTCAAATGAATTTTGGCACACTTGTCCAAACCAAAGTCCATCCCAATCTCTCCTGTGTAGTTCTTGACGATATTTAAAGCAGTTTGAAGTTTGCTTTTACCAGCGGCATAGATCTTCAGGTCATCCATATAGAATACATGAGTGACCTTATGCTCACGCTGATTAGTGTCGCCACAGAGGTATCCAGGAGAATTTCGTAGTGCAAGAGATAGAGGCAAAAGTGTGATGCAAAAAAGCAAAGGGCTCATACTATCCCCTTGAAAGACGCCCCTCTGGAAGGTGACGTTGTTCGTCGTCAGACGATAATTCCTAGATGAGATGGTAAATCTAGTTTTCCAAAGAGGCATCAATCTCTCTATGCATCTCACTATGTGTGGATGTACCTTCAAGCTTTCCAACAGACAGATGATAAGTCTATGAGAGGTTGAATCAAAAGCTTTCCGGTAGTCAATCCAGGCCATTGACAGGACGCGCTGATGGACTGTAGCGTCTTTACAGACACACCTGTCAATCAGCAGGTTCTCTCGACAGCCTGCTACACCTTTTTTCGAGCCACGTTGTTCGTACATCTCTCGCCATACAGGCTCAATTCGTCGAACAATCCTGTTGTTTAGGATAGCTGTAAAAATCTTATACAGTGTGTTCAAACAAGTTATTGGCCTGTAATTCTCTGGTTTGGACAAGTCACCTTTTTTCGGTAGGAGTATAGTGCGTCCTAACACTAGCCACTGCGGAATGGGCATCTCCGACTTTAAATATGAGGTGAATATGCGGGCCAAATGTTGGTGTGTAGAAGTAAACTTCTTCCACCAAAAGTTCTTGATACAATCTGGTCCAGCACCGGAAAAGTTCTTCGTGCCTCTAAGTGCTTTTTTCACCTCTTCGGCAGTGACTGATGGGCACTCCTCCTCAGATTTTATGAGGCTGTCGCAAAACTCCTTGAAGCGGATGATATTGTCAGTATCTTCCTTCAACTCTAGTGTTTTCGGGATCTTGTACACCTCTCTCCAAAAAGTCTCTACCTCCTTGGGCTTGGGTGGATTTTTTACAAAAACAGGGGGATCACTGAAGAGGCGCGATGGGTCAGCGAGAAACTGTTGATTCTCTCTGATCCATCTCCCCTCTTCTGTATCCTCCTCCTTGCGTCAGATAACAGCCTTATTTTGTCAACAATATGCTGCTTGATTGTCAGCAGCTTTGACTTGTTTAGTGTGTGATTCAAGGTCCTTAGTTCTTGGGCGAACTTTCGAACCCTTTCCGTGAACGGTCTACCAGATGTTATGTAGTCAATCACACATTGAACACGGGACGCATTCTGTCTTGCCCATCCAATTTTCTTGTTCAGTTGATGCAAGCGTCTTCTTGTCTTTTGATCCATCGTCGGTTTGAGCCTTCGATTTGAATCAGCCAAAGCTCTCGCAGCACCATAAACTGAGCAATTGATGGTCCAGAGGTCGGACTCTTGCGAGATATCTCCACAAAGGGAGGCATCCTTTTCAGCCAGATCTTGGGGCTTAAGAGGAACTTGCATGTTGATGTTCCTCCTTGTACTGAAATTGCGATCATCTTCCAGAAGGTGCCTGCTTTCTGCGGTTGGTCTTAATGTCGTTTCATCTTCGTCTGCAGCTTGTTCAAGCAGCGGTTGAGGAAGCGCTCCGCGTACATATCCATTTTTGCGGAGGTAGTCGGCTTGATTTTGCAAAGACTGATGCGAAACGTGTTGAAGCTCTGGGTGTTTCTGGCACCACAGAGTATGCATACGCGCCATAAAGCCTCCACGAACAGGGATAATACTGGCATCGTAGCAGTCTAACACATCATTCTTAAGTTGATCCGTCCACTCAATGTGGGCGTTTCGCCGGTTCGTCTTTGTGTTTCCATCTAAATTATTTTCAGCACCCCGAACTCTAGGATGATCGGCATTGTTTGTCGATCCATTGTCGGGTGCTCTGCGCGTTCGATCGTTTTGAACCGCATCTACAACATTTTGGTGGTTTTTTGGTTTCATTGTTGTTCCCACGAGCAGCTAGGGAAAGGGTTCGTCCATCCTTGTAGAGCCCCGCGTGCAAGGATAAGGCTATTACTCTGAGACATCGCCCGATATCCCAGAGTCACCGTTAAAGACACCTCACCCAGGTGCCATGCAGCTTTCGGCACGGTTCGCACACCTTCGCTTAGGGGTTATTCCTTCGGGACCATCCCTGGACAATTGTCTGCGACTGCTTATTAATTATTGTACCCATATTCAGCAGAAACCCTTGGTACGGGGACCCTCTATCCGCAACCCGAGGACGCGTTCGGCGGCTTTGTCATAAGCCCTTCGGTTCTATTCCAAAGGAATCGAAACCGAAACCGAATATATATATATATATATATATATATATATATATATATATATATATATAGTTTGTCATAAGGACAACCGCAGGATTTCGCCGGGAGCGGGTGCTAATCTGAAAAATTGCACCCGCTCCCAGCGAAATCGCGGTAAAATTTCAGCTGTAACCACGTCTCACGACCGTGAGATGGGTGGTTACAGTCTGCGCGAACTCAATACGATGATCCGGCGAAAGTCTCGTGCACCCTGAGGACACGGAGCGACCCAAGGACGACCGCCTTCTGCATTCTCCCTGCAAGTGTTTCAGCATTTTGTTGACACGCAGGGATGCTTTTCAGGCTATTAACAAGTGAAACCTTGGCACCTCCAAGAGCGCCAATGATCAGGACGATTAGCTTGACAGAATATTCCGGGTATAACCGTCGCAACTCCCTCATAAGGTCTTTATACCTTTCTTTCTTTTCTTTCTCCTTCGCTGTGACGTTTTTGTCACAGCATATGTCACAGCATATGTTCGAACATATGTTCGTTTCTCGAAGTCAAGAAGAACCATGTCAGGCCTCGAGTGCGCAACAGAAACAATTGTCGAGAATATGAAGTTCCGAAATATGCGGCACTTCTCATTTTCGACAATTGACTCTATTTCTCTAGGGGCGTTCAGCGGAGAGGTATTTGGGCTAATGCCGTAAGAGTGACAGAGATGGTAATAAAGCACTCTCAGTGCCGCATTGTGCCTTTGGATGTAGGTTGTTCCCGCATGAGCTGGACAACTAGATAGTATGTGTCCTAGATGCTTGGGGTGTTTATGACACGCTCTGCAGCTATCATCGGGAATATCTTGGCTCAAAATGTGGCGACGGTATGCTAGAGTGGGAATGACACCATCTTGACATGCCAAAATCAAGCCCTTTGTGCCCGACTTCAATCCGGGTGATCTAAGGAAAGCAAACGTCAGCTCATACGCATCGACTGATCTTCCACATTTTTGTGGAAGATGCCGTGCATCTTCTTGTCGAGGAGTTCTTCGCGGAAGTTTTTCTCCTGTGCTTTCTTAATCCGGCCTTCAGGAGTGGGTATTAAATACGGATAAGATTTGATGCATTCCGCTCACCCCTGATATTGAAGTCAAGGCCGAGTGTTTCAGCGGCCTCTTCTGCTGCTTTGTAAAGAAACGCCCCTTTGCCTACTTCTTCGTGTTTTCTGACCATTTTAAGAAGAGGATATTGTCCATTTGCGACAATATGTGCTGTACCCAGAATAATCCTGTTGTGAAGACATTCAAGATTCAGTATTCCACGACCACCTTGACGGCGTGAGATGTAAAGTCGTGGAACAGAAGACTTAAGGTGCATGCTTTTGTTCATGTGCATGACCTTTCGGGACCCGATATCGAGGGATCTGAGCTCGTCCTTCGTCCATGGAACTACTCCAAATGAATAGAGTACTACTGGGACGGCAAGCATGTTCGTTGCAGATACTTTGTTCCTCGCCGACAGTTCGGAAGACCACATCTGTCGGAGGAGACGTTCGTATCTGCATCGGAGAGTATCCTTTATAGATGTTACGTCCTGAATGCGGCTTTGTGGCACGCCCAGGTATGTATAGGTCTCTCCAGCGCAAAGGTGTCGTATAGCGCTTCTGTCAACGAGTTCAGGATCTTCGGGGATGCCGTTTAGTTTTCCTTTCTTAAAATTAACCTTGGCGCATTTCTCTAACCCGAACTCCATTCCAATCTCTTGAGTGTACTCTGTGACAATTTTCAGAGCTAAATGTAGTTTCTCTTGATTTCTAGCATAGAGCTTAAGATCATCCATGTAAAATACATGAGTTACCTTATGCTTTCGATTTCCAGGTTTGCCGCAGAGGTACCCTTCGGAATGGTGAAGTGCGAAAGATAGTGGCGATAATGTGAGGCAAAAGAGGAGAGGGCTCATGGTATCGCCCTGAAACACACCTCTCGGAAAGGTGATACTGTTAGTGATCACACGATATTTTCCAGATAAGATGGTAAATCTGGTTTTCCAAAGTGGCATTAATCTCTCTATGCATCTCACGATGTGTGGATGAACCTTTAAGCTTTCCAACAGACAGATGATAAGTCTATGGGAGGTTGAATCAAAAGCTTTTCGGTAATCTATCCAGGCCATCGATAGAGATCGTTGATAGGATGCTGCATCTTTACAGACACGTCTATCGATGAGCAGGTTCTCCCGACATCCTGCTACGCCTTTCTTCGAGCCACGTTGTTCATACATCTCTCGCCACACAGGTTCAATTGTCCGAAGAATCCTATCATTTAGGATGGCTGTGAGGATCTTATACAGTGTGTTCAGACAAGTTATTGGCCTGTCATCCTTAGGGTCAGCTAAGTTGCCCGTCTTAGGCAGGAGCACTGTGCGCCCTTCCACCAACCACTCCGGAATAGGCTCTTCCGACTTTAGATATGAGGCGAAAATTCGGGCCAGATGCTGGTGGGTAGAAGGAAACTTCTTCCACCAGAAGGTCTTGATACCATCTGGTCCCGAAGCGGGAAAGTTCTTCATGCCTCTTAATACGTTTTTCACCTCCTCGGTAGTGATAGATGGGCATTCTTCCTCAGGTTTTATGAGGGCATTACACAGCTCCTTGAAGCTATTTATGTTCTTTGAGTCTTCTTGAAGTGGATGCTGGACCTCGTAGACTTCTCTCCAAAATGCTTCGACCTCCTCTGGTTTGGGCGGATGGTCGACAGTAATTGGAGGGTCTTGGAAGAGTTTAGATGGATCAGATGAAAATTGTTGATTTTCTCTGACCCACCTCTCTCTCCGCTCTAGACTTCTCCTAGCGTTAGATAGTATTCGTATTCTGTCAACAATATGCTGTCTGATGGTCATTAGCTTTGATTTGTTGATTGTGTGATGACGTATCCGCAGTTCGCGCGCGAACCGTTGAACCTCGGCAATGAAATTCCTGCCAGATGTTATGTAGTCAATCACACACTGAATGCGGGACGCGTACTGTCTAGCCCAGCCTATCTTTGTGCTGAGTTGATGCATTCTTCTTTTGGTCTTATGATCAACCGTTGGTTTTGTTTTACGGCTTGCATCTGCCAAAGTTCTCGCTGCATTGTACACACCACAACTGATAGTCCAGAGGTCGGATTCTTCGGAAAAATCTCCACGAAGTTCATCATCCAATTCAGTCAGATCTTTGGGCTTGCGAGAAACCTGAATGTTGATGTTTCTCCGGGTCCTGAAGCATCGTACTTCCGCTATTGGATGCCTGTTCGCGGTTGGTCTCAGTGTCGCCTCTCTTTCTCTGTTGTTGGCTTGTTCTGGATGCGGTTGAGTAGGCACTCCGCTTATATAACCTCTTTTCCGAAGGTTCTCGGCATGGTTTCGCAGACGTTGTTGCGAAAAGTCTGAGAGCTCTGGGTGTTTCTCGCACCACAGAGCATGCAGTCGTGCCATGTAACCTTCTCGTTCAGGGACCATACTGGCATCGTAGCACTCCAGCAGGCCGTCATTGAGTTGATCCGTCCACTTAAAAGTAACAAGATTCCGCCGGTCAATCGCATTGACTCCGTCTTGATTGGCTCCCCCAACTGTAGGGTAGTCGGCATTGTTGTCCGACCCATTGTCGGGAGCCCTGCGCGTTCGATTGTTTTGAACCGCACTTATTACAATTATGTTTGGTGTTGTCATTGTTGTTCCCACTAGCAGCTAGGGAAAGGGTTCGTCCATCCTTGGAGAGCCCCGCATGCAAGTATAAGGCTGTATACTCTGAGAGTCGCCGATTTCCCAGAATATATATATATATATATATATATATATATAATTTGAAAAAAGTTAAACAACCACCGCAGGGTACCACTAAGAGCAACTGCCATCTAAAAAAAAAATGTCAATAGCACCCAGTATAACCGCGGTAAAATACACCTATGGCCACGTCTCACATCCGTGAGATGGGTGGTCACAGGGCATGACGAAATCACAACGATAGGTCGGCGAAACCCTCGTGTGTCTTGAGGACACGAAGCGACCCATGGATGACAGCTTTCTGCGTCCATCTCGCAAGTGCCTTGGCATATTTTTGGCACGCGGGTATGGCTTTAAGGTTACGAGCCAGTGATAACTTCGCACCTCCGAGAGCACCTATCACAAGGACAATTACTCGTACAGAATATTTTGGATACAGTCGTTGCAGCTCTCTTTTAAGGTCTTGACACCTCTCCTCTTTTTCTTTCTCCTTTGCAGTGATGTTGTATTCGGACGGAGCCGAGAATTCGATCACGAATATAGTTCGTTTCTCAAAGTCTTGGAGAACAATGTCAGGCCTCGAGTGCGCGACGGAGACTGCTACCCGAAAATCGTAGTTCCAGAAAATCTGGCATTTCTCGTTTCGGACAATTGACTCTATATCCCTTGGAGCGTTCGGCAGGGAAGGGTCGCGACCAACACCGTAAGAGCGACAAAGGTGGTAATAAAGAGCTCTTAGGGCCGCATTATGTCTATAGATATACGTTGTTCCAGCGTGGGTTGGACACCCCGATAGTATGTGTTCTAGGTACTCAGCGTGTACATGACACGCTCTGCACCTATCACTGGGAACTTCTTGACATAAAATGCGGGCGCGGTGTGCTAAGGTGGAAATTACACCGTCCTGGCATGCGAAAATGAAGCCCTCTGTACCTGAATTGAGCCCTGATGATTTGAGGAGTGCAAAAGTTTGCTCCTTTGACAAGGACTGTTTTTATACATTTCGGTGAAAGTTTCCGTGCATATGCTTGTCGAGTAGCTCTTGCTGAAATTTACTAACCTCTGCTTTCTTTACTTCGGATTTTAGACGTGAAGCATCTAGATGGAGTAATGCACTTTCCTCACTTCTGCTGTTGAAATTCAGGCCAAGGGTCTCGGCAGCTCGCTCCGCGACTTTGTAAAGGAACGCTCCTTCGCCAATCATCTTGTGGTTTCTGACCATCTTTAGGAGAGGATCTCTGCCATTTGCAACGATGTAAGCTGTACTTAAAACAATACGGTTATGCAGACATTGGAGATTCAGAAGTCCGCTTCCGCCTTGACGGCGTGAAATGTATAATCGCGGAACTGACGAATTGATATGCAAGCTTTTATGCCTTAAGCTCGTTCTTCGTCCATTGAGCCACCCCAAACGAGTAGAGTAGAACCGGGACGGCAAGAATGTTAGTCGCAGATACCTTGTTCAACGCCGACAGATTGGAAGACCAAATCTGCCGAAGAAGATGCTTGTATCTGCTTCGGAGAGACTCCTTCACTGATGTTACGTCCTGAATGCGGCTTTGAGGCACGCCCAGGTATATATAGGTCTCTCCAGTGTTAAGATGTCTAATAACACTTATCTCCACAAGCTCAGGGTCCTTGGGAACGCCAGTAATCTTTCCTTTCTTCAAATGAATTTTGGCACACTTGTCCAAACCAAACTCCATCCCAATCTCTCCTGTGTAGTTCTTGACGATATTTATAGCAGTCTGAAGTTTGCTTTTACCAGCGGCATAGAGCTTCAGGTCATCCATATAAAATACATGAGTGACCTTATGCTCACGCTGATTAGTGTCGCCACAGAGGTATCCAGGAGAATTTCGTAGTGCAAAAGATAGAGGCAGAAGTGTGATGCAAAAAAGCAAAGGGCTCATACTATCCCCTTGAAAGACGCCCCTCTGGAAGGTGACGTTGTTCGTCGTCAGACGATAATTCCTAGATGAGATGGTAAATCTAGTTTTCCAAAGAGGCATCAATCTCTCTATGCATCTCACTATGTGTGGATGTACCTTCAAGCTTTCCAACAGACAGATGCTAAGTCTATGAGAGGTTTAATCGAAAGCTTTCCGGTAGTCAATCCAGGCCATTGACAGGACGCGCTGATGGACTGTAGCATCTTTACAGACACACCTGTCAATCAGCAGGTTCTCTCGACAGCTTGCTACACCTTTTTTCGAGCCACGTTGTTCGCACATCTCTCGCCA
The DNA here is from genome assembly GCA_932178445.1 of Andricus quercusramuli. Lineage (NCBI taxonomy): Eukaryota > Metazoa > Arthropoda > Insecta > Hymenoptera > Cynipidae > Andricus > Andricus quercusramuli. The sequence goes on along the minus strand of CAKNXH010064380.1, from coordinate 30,362 downwards.
TACAGGCTCAGTTCGTCGAACTCAATTCGTTCGTTGTTTAGGACAGCTGTAAAGATTTTATACAGTCTGTTCAAACAAGTCATTGGCCTGTAATTCTCTGGTTTGGACAAGTTGCCTTTTTTCGGTAGGAGTATAGTGAGTCCTAACACCAGCCCCTGCAGAATGGGCGTCTCCGACTTGAAATATGAGGTGAATATGCGGGCCAAATGTTGGTGTATAGAAGTAAACTTCTTTCACCAAAAGTACTTTATACAATCTGGTCCAGCACCGGAAAAGCTCTTCGTGCCTCTAAGTGCTTTTTTCACATCTTCGGCAGTGACTGATGGGCACTCCTCCTCAGGTTTTATGAAGACTGCCGCAAAACTCCTTGAAGCGGATGATATTGTCAGTATCTTCTTTCAACTCTAGTGTTTTCGGGATCTTGTACGCCTCTCTCCAAAAAGTCTCTACCTCCTTGGGCTTGAATGGATTCTTTACAAAAACAGGGAGATCACTGAAGAGGCGTGATGAGTCAGCGAGAAACTGTTGATTCTCCCTGATCCATCTCTCTCTCTCTTCTGTATCCTCCTCCTTGCGTCAGATAACAGCCTTATTTTGTCAACAATATGCTGCTTGATTGTCAGCAGCTTTGACTTGTTTAGTGTGTGAATCAAGGTCCTTAGTTCTTGGGCGAACTCTCAAACCCTTTCCGTGAACGGTCTACCAGATGTTATGTAGTCAATCACACATTGAACACGGGACGCATTCTGTCTTGCCCATCCAATTTTTTTATTTAGTTGATGCAAGCGTCTTCTTGTCTTTGGATTCATCGTCGGTTTCAGCCTTCGATTTGAGTCAGCCAAAGCTCTCGCAGCACCATTAACTGAGCAATTAATGGTCCAGAGGTCGTACTCTTGCGAGATATCTCCACGAAGGGAGGCATATATTTCAGCCAGATCTTGGGGCTTAAGAGGAACTTGTATGTTGATGTCCCTCCTTGTACTGAAATCGCGATCATCTTCCAGAAGGTGCCTGCTTTCTGCGGTTGGTCTTAATGTCGTCTCATCTTCGTCTGCAGCTTGTTCAAGCAGCGGTTGAGGAAGCGCTCCGCGTACATATCCATTTTTCCGCAGGTAGGCGGCTTGATTCCGCAAAGACTGATGCGAAACGTGCTAAAGCTCTGGGTGTTTCTGGCACCACAGAATATGCATACGCGCCATAAAGCCTCCGCGAACAGGGATAATGCTGGCATCGTAGCAGTCTAGCACGTCATTCTTAAGTTGATCCGTCCACTCAATGTGGGCGTTTCGCCGGTTCGTCGTCGTGTTTCCATCTAAATTATATATATATATATATATATATATATATATATATATATATATATACACACATACATATACTCGCATGCGCAGTTTCGTTCTCAACAGAATATCCTAGAACTCAACTTCTTGATGGAGTTGGGGTGGAGAGGCCCTCACAGATAAAATGTTACGCATGCGCTGTTGGATCCACAGCTCCATGGTCAGAGTGGTGGTGGGCAAGTGAATCCCCCAATAATATATATACGTGCATGCGCAGTTTGAATCTCAGCAGAATATCCTAGATGGCTTCTTGGTCAGAGTAAAGGTGGGGTGGGGTGACAATGCGACGGGAATCCCCCTATTTAAATGTCGCGCATGCGCAGAGTGTGGATTTCTGGCTATAAAAGCGCGTCTATGAAGCGACTCTTCCATTCAGGAACCAGACGGCCTGGCTGATGGTAATAAGCAGCAGCAGCAGATATCAGTTTCAAAAGTGTCTGGAGAGCAGCAGAAGCAGCAGTAGCAGCGACCAGCTTCAAAAATGCCTGGAAAGCGCAAGACCTGCAAGCAACAGCAGCAGCAGATGCCATCAAAACAGAGTCGAACCATCTCCCTGAATGAATGTAAGTTACTCGTCGTCATGACAGAAGAAGCAGTAGCTGTACTTCCGGATTCACCAGATGGCGACTACAAGATTGAATACATTCACCGCATGGTAAGACAATGCAATGCCAATATAGATACCTTAAAATGTATACTGAAGAAGCTTTCCTGGACATCTGAAAAGCAGAGATGCCTTCACATAATTAATCGAGTCATCAGTCTAAGCGTTATTTTTCAGCAACATTTGAGAAGCGGCGGTTCTATACGTGGAGCAGCTGACGAAGAAGACGATATCACCAACCAACTTCACTGGGCCGATTCTGAGAAAGCATTCCAATGTCGTCTACAAACTAATTTAATAACAAACCTTGTACATATAGATATAAGTCATTTTTCAAACGATGCCTCTGTATTATTTTAAGAACGAATGCGATGTGTATTAAATAAGTATGGACCTGTCAAAGTTTACGGTGTATTAGTAGCTAAATATAGACATGTAACGAAGGATGATCAATCTGTACATGTGAAAACATTTCTGGCCGAAACAAATGTCATATTCCCGACGACATTGTTAGACGATTGGTTCAATGAATATATGAAACAACTAATCCTGCAAAAAGTTGAAGAATTCCAGGAAACTGATTCCGTTTGAACATTAAATTCAATCATGCACCTGGAAAATAATGTAAATAAATATAATCCTTTGCGGGCTAGTTCATTTATTCCCCTACCTCATCCAATTATGATGAAGCACGCATGTATAAATGTAGCAAATAAGAATGATAATCAATGTTTTGAATGGGCTGTTCTATCAGCATTGTGTCCTGCTTTACACCATGTTGATCGTGTTTCTAATTATAATATGCGTGAACATAGGTTAGACTTTACTGGTATAGACCTTCCTGTAACTTTGAGGAATATCTTCAAATTTGAGCGTCAAAATGATATCTCTATCAATGTATACAGTCTTGTTCGCAGGAATGTTGATTACACTTTTGTTCCCCTATATATTACATCACATCAAATTTCCACTATGTATGGATTAAAGATCTGTCTGCACTAGTTGCTAAACAACTATCAGAAAAAAAAGTGTAAAAAGTATATTTGCGATCGATGTCTTCATTATTTTTCAAGCGAAGAAAAGTTGTGTGAACACAATGATAACTGTAAAAAGATGAATCATTGTAGGATCAAATTACCGAAACCTGATAAAAATATCATTGAGTTCACACACGGAGAAAAAAATCCGGGGTTTAGCGCAAGAGAGTTCAAGGCGCTAACGCATGGACTATTCAACAGGCGCATATCGCAGGCGTCTCTTGTTATATTTCCAAGAGCTTCCACGGACTTTCTCGGTGAGACTCCTTGCGATTTGCTTTTAGACTACGCCGTCTGCCTGTTGACACGTTCGCACCACTAAATGTTCGCAAGGAGACTCACCGAGAAAGTCCGTGGAGGCTCTGGGAAATTTTGCTCGCACTTTTAGAATTAATGCATGACAAATGTTCACGCGCTTATCCCTACATTTTTCTCTCCGTGCAAACTATAGAAATAAGGAGAAGGTACCGTTTGTCGTGTGTCCCGATTGCGAGTGTATGTTGCTTCCTGTTGAAGAATCTCAGGAGAAGATAAATAACGCTGATATCTTTCAAAAGCATCAGATACTCAGGATAGGCTATTACATAAAATGTAGTTATGATGACGCTCTTTCCGACTATAAGACATGCCCGGAAGATGAAGCTGATCCTGCCAAATGGTTTGCTCACGAAATGCAACATTTAGCAGAAGATGCTGAAACAGTATTCATGTGCCGCATACCTATGGAGAACTTCACTACTGAGCAGAAGGCTGCCTTCAGGGAAGCTACTACCTGTCACATTTGTGAACAGAGTATAGCACCCAGCCAAAAGAAAGTGCGTGACCATTCACATTTAACTGGCAAATACCGAGGGCCTGCTCACGAAGATTCTAATCTAAATTACAAAGATTCTCGAATCATACCCGTTGTCTTCCATACTTTGAGTGGGTATGATGCTCATTTCATTATTCGCGAAGTAGCCACTGAGTTTGAAGGTCGAGTTGATCTACTCTAGGGAAAAGCTCAAAGAAACGCAACTACCCCCTAAAGAAAAAAGTTATAGCACATTAAATGACTCGATAATTTACGATGAAGATTATGAGCATGCACAACCGGTATGGTCTGAATTCAATTGCAAAATTCTTGGCGATTATGTGTATCTGTACATGAAAACGGATGTGTTACTACTTGCAGATGTCTTTGAAAACTTCCGTGATCAGTCTCTGAAGGCATATAGCCTTGATCCAGCACATTATTATACAACTCATGGTTTGACCTGGGATGCCATGTTAAAATATACTAGAGTAAAGCTTGAACTCCTCACTGACATTGATAAAGTCCTTTTTATTGAGTTAGGTATAAGGGGTGGAGTTAGTCAATGCTCCAACCATTTAGTGGTTTCGAGTGGGTATCAAATGTTGACAATACCGTCAACTTTAATGTTCCCGATGATGCCCCTGTTGGCTATATGCTTGAAGTAGATTTGGATTACCCCGAAAAAGCTTCATGATACTCACAGTGATTTGCCTTTTTGCCCTGAACATTCGAAACCACCGGGGTCAAAGCAGGAGAAACTCCTAACTACCCTCCTACCGAAACGAAAGCACATTCTCCATTACCGTCAACCGAAACAAGCTTTAGCAAACAGTCTTCAGCTTGTTAAAATCCATCGCGTTCTTAAATTCAATCAAGCTCCGTGGTTAAAATCATACATAGATTTTAACACTGAAACGAGAGCTGCAGCTAAAAATGAGTTTGACAAAAACCTGTTTAAACTCATGAACAATACTGTGTATGGTAAGACAATGGAGAATGTGCGTAAACATGTAGATGTTCAACTCGTGACAAAGTGGGAGGGTAGGTATGGAGCAGAAGCCCTCATATCTAGACCTAATTTCCACAGTCGAGCAATCTTCCATGAAGATCTAGTGGCTGTGGAACTTAGGAAGACTGAGGTTTCGATCAAAAAACCCATCTATGTTGGGCTTAGTGTGCTGGACACTTCGAAAACCTTGATCTATGACTTCCATCATGGTTATAAGTAGTTGGGAACAACTATGGCTCCCCCGACAGCCTACTCCCACTCCTCTGTGTTTACCCAGACATCTGGCGCCGGTCGGCTGGTGGTTGGGCCTTGCCCCGCTCGACGCTTGTGTTTGCTTAATGTCTAGGACTGGAAGATAAGTAGTAGATAGACAAAATATGAAATTTCAGTGATTTGTATACTTCTGTAGCGTGAATGGAGTTTCGTAGACTGTATGGCGCCATATTTAAAGCTGTACTTATGGCTTCTTAGATTCTAGACTAGTGCTGAAAGGAATAATTAACTTCTATGATTCTATCTGATTGATTGGTTAATAATAATAATAATAATAATAATGATGAATAAATAATAATAAATAATAAATAATAATAAATAATAAGAATAATTAATTTATCAATTTGATTAATTCATTTAATAGATTAAATAATTAATTAGTTAATTATTAAACTTCACAGTTAAATAATAAAACTTATTTTCTAAAAGAAGAGGAAGATAAATAAATAGATTAGGGTTATGTTCAAATCTATTGAAATAGATTTATTCACAAAGTTTTCAAAAAAAATTACATCTAATTACAACTAGTAAAACCGGTTTATGATGAGTTGAAAATTAAAATAGCTTACATCTAAAAGATACATATACTTAGACTATGGAATATTATGACTATTATGATTATTACACATCGCAGACAGGGATATCATTTTATTTCATTCAATAAAATCGAACACACACAACACACACAAAGACATACAAGTGACGCAGTATGAAAAGAGAGAGAGAGATACTTGAATACTTATAGATAGTAATAAACACATATCGCAAAAATATATTGGATAAACTTTCAAAGTAACACGTAGTTTGCTGTATTAAATGTAAGTATACTATGTGAGATATAAAGTAGCAAGTTGTGAAGAGCAAGATTGAACACAGGATTCAAGATGTATATTCATAGCCCCATTGTTATAATCTCCACCTTGAAACCTGTCTTCAGACTTGTGCAAAACGCTCGGCTTGATTTTATATTTTTTTAAAATCATTTTATAAAAATTCGCAGCAATTTGATCATTTTCTACCATATTTTTGCTAAAAAGCCGGGTAAATTCACGCAAAGAAACACCACTGCACATATGATACAAGAACATAATAGAAAACTGACCACACGCGTCCGAAGAGGAACTTTGTAACTCTGCTGTGTTCCATCGGAATAGGGTACAGTTTCCTCGCAGACGATAAAGATGTTGAGGAATAAGAGGCGGTAGGCCGTAGCTGTCAAAGTACGTTCCGTGGCCATTTCGGTCAATATAAACCGCAACCCAATACGATCCGTTTTTATTGTGTGGATCAGTGTTGGAAATCAAAGCAGCCAGTCTCATCCACGCCTTTGGTATCCGATCCGCAGGGAATACACCAGTCGTATGTCGTGGTATTGCTTGAAGTGCTCGAAGAATCTGAAGGCTGTCCATCTCTATTTTCAGGACTACCAACTCGAGGCAATTCTGTTAAAAGGTTATTTACCTCACTCGCAGTTTGATTGATTTTTTTAACAGAAATTGGTATGTTGTCAGCGAGCGCACTCGATGTCACCGCCGTCTCATAATTTTCAATTTTAAAACAGACTTTTTTTTTCAGTGTACTCTGACGTGTGATACCTCGGCAAATATATATCTTCTCGTCTTTGACTTTCAAGCCAGATTTTCAGTTTAGTTGCGTTATTGACAGCACATGTAAAAAATGTTCCTTTTTTCACACCGTGATGAAAACAGTAATCTTTACTTGTTTCCAGATTTTTAAAAGTTGGAGAGATTAATTCCTCCAGATTATTAATTTGTCTACTCATAATATTCTGCAAGAGCGCAGCTTTCTCCCGGCCACGGGTATAGATTTGACCAGCTGACTTTGCGACATCACGAAGATTCGAATGTAGAAAATTCATAGGAGTATCTCCCTCAAACCACTCGATTCCATGAAAATAACAGGTGAGCCAGTTATTTTGTTGTTTCGCATCGCAACAGAGATCCGAGAAAGGGTAAGGTGGTGCGGCTATCCAATGTCCGATAAAGTTATGATCCACTGCGATGACGGCCACTTCTTTTGCAATAAATTTATTTTCAAGATCGCGAAAGCCTTGAATATCAATCACGTAGTCCATAATATTGTTCGTACAATTAAAGTCTTTCTGATAATGCGTTTGAAGAAGACGACGGTGACAAAGAGTTGCGTGTCGCGCACAAACGAGTAACCACGTAACGAAACAACTGACTAGTAAGGCTACTTTTGAAGAAATGAAAGATTGTCGCTGAGTTCCAAAAAAAAGACGTATATATGATAACGCATAGTGACAAATTTTCACACCATTGTACAATGTTTACACAGCAGCGTTTTGAGATATAACACCGTAAGTGTCAAAAAGTACTCATTTCCTATCCAAACCTGTCCTAAGTAAACACAGGTGTACATTAGAATATCAGATATGTATAATTCCGAGAAATGAAGACGGCGGCGGCAATAAAAATGATTTATTATCCTCCAAAATCAACAATAACTTGTCTAGACGCGTCAATTTCCAAAACGTTATTATATTCTGCATATACGATACAATTTACTGTGTTGACAAGTGGTTCTTCAAAACGCACCTCTATTCTTAGACTTCCATGTTTTACGAGATTCCAGTGAGAATAACAATTTGCAGAAAGATCAGGGGTAAGATCAAAAGCAAACAGGCAGAATCCTTCTGGGTAATCGCTTCTATCAATGTCATTACCCTCACTAAGAAAGTGAATACCAGTGCCAGAGAAAAGAGACTGCAGAGGTTTCGAAGGTATTTGCGTGTCCGAGAATAGCATTATCAAGAGTTTCTCCGTGAATACCGCCGTGTAAAGTGAGTGCTTTTACCTCCACTCTTGTTATCGGATATTTTGCTGTTCCTTGTGCTAGAGCTTTTGCGTGTGCTAGTAAAATTCCGGGACTTATTTTTGAACGACGAACAAGGAGGGACGCTTCCAGAATGTGTAAACTGCATGTCTTGACAGGATCAATTAGGCAAAAAGCATCTTTTGTGCGTACGAGTCGAAGACGCATCTCGACTCCGTTGAGAAGAAATTTGTTTTGATTGAAAATGTCGCAATGCAGATGACCGATTAGATCTATTGTTTTGCCTGCACCAAAATAATCTCGACGGGTATCGATGCCTGTATCTTCGCTGGACAAATCTTCCATTTTTCCTGCAGTATCTACACACCAGAGAGCGGAAGTCAGATGGCTATTTTTTGCAGCTGGTCCATAATTGAGCAATGTTTCCAGGTAGGCTCTGTACACGTATGCGTTGTTTGGAGGAGAAACGAGTTTTTGATTGAAATATACGTCCACCTGATTGAACATCGAATGAGGTAAATTGTTTATCACGGTTACATTTTTTAGATCGGCTGCATTTGCAGAAGTTTCTGTCGGTGCTTCCAGCTTGACGCGTATACTGAGCATTGTATGAGCGAGATCTATGTATTCTTCGCCGCGGCCTGGAATGACAAACTCTATCGGTGAATCGTCGGTCAGCGATGAAACGGCCTTGTAGTGGACGCATTGCGAACTCTCAATAGATGTCTGAGTAGGTGGTAGAGAAAAAAGATCTAATTCAGTTTTTAAACACTCGCTAGAATGTGAGTGTAAAAATGACATCATATAATAATCTACTTATTAGCCGCCAAAAATGTCCAAAATTGAACGATGTTTTCCTGCGCTAGATTTACGCTTTTTTTTCTGTGTTATCTTTTTTTTCTTTTTGTTACTACTATTGATTCTTTTTTTAGATTTCGTATTTTTCAAACCTTTCTTCTTCTTCTTCTTCTTTGATTTACGTGTTGTACTAACTCTCCCAACTTTTTTTTCCATTTAATTCCTTTTTCAACACTCTCAAGATCATGAACTCCGGGCAACTGACGTCCGAAATTTCTTACACCAAATGTATAACCTGATCCATTCATAAGATTATCAATTTTATCAGAAGCTTTTCTTATTAATTTTCGACCAGATTCATTAATACGAGAGTTAAATGCCTGCTTGAGTGGTACTTTCCTATCGACATCATTTAAAACATTAACACCTGTTCGAAGGGCTTCCTTTCCAACTGTACGTGCACCTCGCGCTAATATCGGCAATACACGTCGAAAAAGCCCACCTAGAAAGCTTCCGACTCCATGACCTCTCTGATAGGACGATCCGACATAAACTTTTGATATTCCCCCTCCACCGACTTGTGTTCTGTAGTAATCTACGTAATAACTCATTATTACTAGATTGTATAATTTTTACTTCTTCTTCTTCCCTTCTCTAATCAATTTTTTTAAATAGAAGTGTCACTGTCAGAGTGCCAAACTCGAATGGTATAGGATGTCCAGCACGATCTCTTATATCTATTTCTATCGTGCGAAATTGAGTATGAAGAAGAGAAATGAAATTCGGAGAGGAAAACTGAGTAACTTGCGTGGATGCAAAAATGTAGTTTTGAGTTTCAACAGGAATAATACGTAAAAGCGTTGTTTGTACATCGCCTGTGAACCAGGATCTAGACTTGGAGGGTGATTAGCATAATGAGAATTATCTGATATTACTTGTTGTGGTTCAAATCCAAGTATTCGAGATACTTTTTCACTTATTGCAAGAAAATAACGACCTTTCATATCATAATCCTCTTGACAAATTTTTTCAACTCTGACATAGCAATCTTTGTCTTTTTGGAAAACTAAGCCTACGTGTTCTCGAGCAATCGGGGTCTGGTTTATCGCTCGGACGAGATCGTTTACCCTTGGGTACACACCAGGTGGAAACTCGGAGACAATAGGGCTTAACCATTTACCAGTCAACATACCTGCTGTGTATTTATCTCTAATAGCATTGTCATTAAGCTCAGACAACTCGGCGTCCCCTTGAAGAACGTAAGGAAGCGAGTATCAGCCAGATTGTGTCTTACATGAAGAAATGTTCTTGGAAATTGAATTACTGTAAGACCAACAACCCAACTACCCTGTAAACGAATTTCGTGCGGCAATTGTGTGATAAAGCGAGTCGTAGTATTATGTGGAAAATACTTCATACCAGTGGCGGACTGGGTACCTTGGGGCGTCCGCGGGAAGTCGATATGTAGGGGCACCTTCCTGAAAAGCAAACAAAAAAAAAAAAAAAAAAAAAAAAAAAAAAAAAGGCAGAAGCCACCATCGTTTTCTGTGCCACTTGTATAATGATTTATAACTATTATTACGCGAGAAACTGTTAATCTCGATCTTAATCTCTCCAGAAGAAAATTTAATAATATACTAAGAAATTAATCCGACTCAATTCAGTTCAATCCTAATCAAATTTTCAGTTCAAATGAATCCGAATAAATCCTACCTCGGATTTACCTGTTAATTTATAGAAAAAGGATTTTAAATCCTTTCGTTTACACAATAATATGTTGAAAAGTTTTACGAAATAATTTTGAACTATTTATAGTTTGATAAACGCAGATAATTAATACATTGCTGACGCTTTATGTAATAAGAAAAAAATTCTGTTAGATGCAAGAGAATACAATTTTGTTTGCATCGTTACGAATCCTGGAAGGACAAACAAATTATTCCTCACAAAACTTTTATTTGCTTTGGAAGTATAATTTGGAATTCATGTACGATGTTACGTGTTGATGATTAACTAGCTTAAAGAGTACGATATGTTTACGGAGTACCATTTTAATCAAATTCCTTCTGCTTTCTCTTGTTTAATAATGAAAACATTCAAATTGTTTAAAAAGAATGATCGTAGAGGGCGCCTACATACCTTAGGGGGGTGCCTGATAGGGTGGCCGCCGGCGGGGTTTCCCGCATCCCAACCTATGGCCAGTCCCCACTGCTTCATACTGCTATTGCTCGGTAAAATAGATTGTTATTCATTGTAAATTTTTTAAATCACGTGCATGTATGCAAGAATTGAATTTATCAGAATATCCCATCCACTTGACAAGTAACTATTTTTTGGAACCTTTCCCCTTACTACGTATCACTCGTTCAATTATAAATTCTGTCTCATTGATATCAGTATCTTTCTTCACACCCGACAGTTCTCTCTCGTAAAAAACTCCGTCTATATTCTCACCAGCCAGATCTTGTAACTCGCAAACGTATCGGATTTGTCTACGACCCGTTATTACTCACTTTGTCTTAAAAATCTCTTCTGGCCATCCAGCTTCATAACCTTTCGCAAAGACGCCTTTCTCTCTACTGATTCGTACGTAATCAGAGACCTTATGTTCAGGCTTTTTACCACGCACGGCTTTTCTACCGTACTATCTTTGAATATTTAATCGGGCGTGTGCTGCGTTTTCCAAAGTCACCTCTGATGGTCACATTCCTATACTTGAATGTAGTACGTTATTATAGCTCTGTACAAGTTGTTGCAAAACATCAATGTAACGATGATCTTTACTATGAGTAAAATAACGCCACAAACGTTCTTTTAGTGTGCGATTGAATCGTTCGACTACAGCAGCCTTAACATTTGGATCACGTACAGCACGAAATTTTATACCCCGTTTTGATAAAAAATTTTGGAAACCTACACCGAGAAATTCTTTTCCTCTATCACTCTGAAGGCAGATGGGAGATCGCTTTCCACTTTTCTCGAGAATACACTCAAAAGCCCTTCTCACTTCATTCATAGATTTATCTTTAAGGGGCTCAACCCAAACGTATTTACTCAACACATCAATCACCACCAGTAGATACAAGTATCCATCGTTTGAATCTTTTAAATGCTTCAAATCAACTAAATCTGCTTCCCATACATCATCTATATTTGATATATCGTAATTTATTCTTTTGAGACGTCGATGAATAGGAACGTGTAGATTATATGAATCTTGAGATTTTAACCACTCAACCACTTTTGCACGTGAGACTCTTCCACTCACAGCTTTTGCGAGTTTCTCAATGCCAGCGTAAGAGGCTTCATGGGATGGGTCAAAATAAATTTCTTCTAACAATTTCATGGTTTTAGACACAAAGTTTTCCACTGATTACTACTTCTCTTCCTCCCTTGAGATTTAGCCGACCCTGTACTGCCAGGTGTTGCTCGCTTCCTACTTCTACCTGGAGTTTCAGTAATACTTGTTTCAGTACTTCTATCATTAGTGAGTCATAAAGGCTAGACGATTGTTTGGGACTACGCCGACTACCTGTCTCTCTCGGAGAGATTATATATTCTTTCCAGTATTCTCTATTTCCGACAATTTCTCTAGACATGCCGATTTCACCATCTATAAACAGAGAACCATGTGAATCCCATTTCACACGTTTTTGTAAATCTGGTTCACAAAGTCGTTGGATTAGAGTAATTCCTTTATTTTTAAAAGTTTTTGGAATAGTTGCAATAATATTATCAATATTTTTTAAAATATTCTTCCCCCTCATCATCGCCATTATCATTACTATTATTCGCAAAACCTATTTTTTTATCTCTTTGATTATCCTGCTCTTTATTCGGTTTTTTATGCTTCCATGTTTTCTGGGTGAAAAATAAAATTTTTTGTAAAACTTTTTGATACATTTTCCATTTTTCACGCTAATCTTTCAAGAATGGTGAATTTAATATTTGACTCATTTCGACATCGAGTCTGGTCATAATATTACCTGGAGTTTGGGTCGTATTCTTGAGATTGGTAGCTTTGTAGTTAGAAGTAGAGAAGATATTATCTAGAGGATTCATCGAAGAAGCGTGCGCTTTTGTATTTCCAGTCTTATTAGTCTCTGAGCCGAAACCTTGTTGTAGAAACTTTCCTACCTGCTCGCTCGGCACCAAAACCATCTTTCTCGAATGTTCCATAACTTTTCATTAAATGGAAAAAGGGATTCTTACTCTCGTGAATTAGCTGAGCTTAAAATATTTGAGAGCAGACTACCGATAACCGGTGCGAGTAATAACGGTAAAAATCCACCCTTCTGAATGATGAAGCGTTTTTTATTTTTCCAAGTACCCTTCGATGCTGCCAATTTTCTTAAAGTAAGTTTATGCTTTTTTAACTTGTTTTTTTTCATGTGTTTTCAAAGGTATATTTCCTGCCAAATGTTTAAAGCGCACTCGCTTATACATTTCACTAGTTTTGCATTAGCTGTGCTCAGAATCGCTTTTCGTTGATTACGATCAAGGTGACAGAGTGCATGCAATGCTGCTGTGTTTTTTTCACCAATGTGTTTACGTGCACTCGACACCATTACAGACGTACAACTACTATCTGATCAACTCGGGCACCTGCTTTTATATTTTTAACAGGTATGTACACATATGAAAACCTATCAATTGGAAAAATATTTGTTCTAAAACAACAATTATCGGGTGTAGACTATTTTAAATCGAGAAGAAGGTAACCGTGAGGTTCAGATGTCGCGTCCTGATAAGCCTCCTGTAAAAAACGAGGATTTTCTGGATATATTTGACGTGCAAGATGTTGAAATTGAGCTCGGTCTCGAGGATTTTTAAAAACAATGATATAATTCGTATTCAGTGATATATCCCTTTGTCCATGTCCCTGATGAAATAAATTTTGCGAGATAAAGATAACACTAAGATTTTTGTGGTGACTACCTTTAGTGAAAAGATCTACGATTGTATTGTTTGAAGATTCACGCATAAGATCATCGATAATTATGAGCTTAGGACGGTCATCATCGTTAGAATAATCACGTGGTTGCGGTAATCCTTCTCTAAATTCTATGGTTTCGCCGTACTCAGAATGACCCGACTGCCATTCTGAATACTAAGAAAGAATACGTTCAAAATGTGTATCACACATGAAATCGATGTAGCCTAAGAATTTTTTGACAAAACAAGTTTTCCCGCATCCACTTGGTCCGCAAACCATAGCAGTGAAAGGATGTTGCCAACGAGGGTCCATTTTCTATACTGATATATAATTTACTATAGTTCATCATTTATAGTAAAATCAAATAATTAATAAGTTAATAATTCAATTATTAATTAAACTATCAATTAATAAATTGATTTAAATTAAACTAAAAATTAGACTGAAAACCTAATTAAACTTAAAAATTATTTTTTATTATTCAGTTAATTAATTAAAAATTAATTTAAATAAAAATTGAAAATAAATTAATTTTTCAATTTTTAATTGATAAATTAACTTAAAAATAAATCAAACTGAATTATTAATTAATGAATTAATGTTATTATTTGAAATTGATACTTCAAAAAGTATTTTCTGAAAACTAATTAGCTTGTAAGCGTGGCCGGTGTGGAACCTATATACGCTTTTTTCGGTTTCACGCCGCGAACCTATATAAGCTTTTCCGGTTCCGCGTACGAACCAGGCTTTTTAAGCTTATTAGAGCCTGGTTCGCATGCCGGAAATCAGCTAGTTCCCGGCAGCCGCGTTCCCGGATCGCCCGTATTAGCTTATAGTCAGGCGATCTCACGCGTTGGGCCACCCGCGCTGGCCGATGCAGTGAAAATATAATTGCTATTTGCCTCAAACACTAAATATCTCACGAAAATAAGAGAAAGATGGAGAGAAGTGAGCGTAGAGTTTATGGTGGTTTTAATCAAACACTTTTCAATTTGAACAACTAAAAGCCTTTACAGCCTGCTCTCGAGTTCCCATCGTAAGATGCTATTTTATCTTACCTGAGTTGGGATCTTAATCTCATATACTATCGCACGCAAGGAGGGTTCAGGAAAATAAAAAAATATCATATTAGATGAAAGAATTTTTATTTCAGTTTCAGAAAAATGGTTGCAGATAACAGTTTCAAAATTTGTATAATAAACTCTTGTTATATTTCCATTTAAAATGCATACATATGCTCTCTCACATACTACTACATACAACCACACACATGCACACGAAGAGAGATATAAACGTATACACATACTTGTGATTGGTAATATTAAATGAAGACTCACATTTTTGAACATTGAAAATCATACAATTTATCGTTAAAATTTTGCCCGAGTTATTGTTTAAATATGAAAAAAAAATTTTCTACAGAGTATTATTGTAAATTATATTGTAAATACATGTTATTTCGCCAAATACAATTTCAGAATGTGAATTCACAAACTCCGACGGTAATTTGATCTTTAGTTGCTGCTTAAAGTACTCAAATTTAATATTCTTAATTTGCCGCACAAATTTACTGGATGGCCTGTGTATTTTATCTGCCAAAAATAAGCACTCAACTCTTCCACGAAAACATCCTTGAGGAGCTTGACATTCGATGAAACCCGTTCCATACTTCTGATGTGTTCATCAATGCAAATAACAGTGTTAACGAGGCCTTGGAATGTAGGTGCTTGAAGAACAATGCCGGGGACATAGAGTTTCTCGTTTTTTCCTTGCGTTTCGCTATTTGTTGGTGTCACTGCTGTTGTCATTGCTGTATTTTGTACAATCTTTCCGATTAAAATGGCTTTTGCATTGTACGAAGTTGTGAAAAACAAGTTATAACGGCTAATTTTTATTGGTAAAGAACGAAAGTCGGAGTTACTGTTGCTGCATCGATCCTCCAAATAGGAACAAACGAGATCAAATTTTTGTTGCAATTGGAGCCATTCATCACGATTGAAGGAGATTTCATTAGAGTTATTATCCAAGAATCGTGTAACTGGTACAAACGATCCATCGGCTTGAATTTCCAAACCAAGAATAACCTTTTTCGAAGAAGAGTTATTCAAGTCGTATATTGTTGCAAGAATCAGAGCTTGACGAGGTTAATATTTTGCTCTTTTTGCTGTTACACTTTCAGATGATGACATATCTGCAGGGCAAATTCGTTTTTTTGATAGACTTGGGTTCAACCAATAACAATAGCTTCACTTGAGAGAGAGAAGCGCGCGGTGGAAGTATATATTCCACGCATGCGTTTTAACCTGATTTACATACGTGTAAATAGGAAAAATCTAGTTTGACAGTGAATATGAATAGTTTCCATTGATGGTTAGAATAAATAGTTAAAATATACTTGAATTTCTCTAAATAATATGAATTAAACATATTCGTTATATTATCTTCATTATTTTCCCATGGATAGCATAATTCAACGTATTGATTGAAACAGATTATTTTTCCTAGATACCACTGTGATACAGGTAAATAGAGAGGGTGGCGGTACTGTGAAGCTGAAATATTCTGCAGACAATCTCTACCGACTCGCTGGTGCTGGACGTGTAAATGTTTGTTAGCTATTTAGATCATACTGAATCGTTTTTAAAATCTTTTTTAAATTCAAAACATTTAACTGTGGCAAAACATTTAGGATATTTTCCTTTGTGTGCAAACTTTACCACAGATTGTGTGTCTGAATATTTATGGCAAGCACTCCTCGAATTCCATTCCGAAATAGTTAATCCGTCTCTCTCTAGGTACCTGCTGTACAAACCCGGGCCAGACTGCAGTCTAGATGGTCAGCTTGGTGATGATCATGATACTTGTATGTATCATGCGAGGGTACCATAATAAAGATTGCCATGTATTTGCAGAGTATATAACCTCTTTGGAGAACCACCAGCCGGGTCGTTGTCTAACACTTTTGCCCATATTTTGAGATTTTATCATTTGAGAGTAAACTCTGACTATGGTTCTCATGAAAAATTTGGAGGTGTGGCAAAGCTTCTGATTGGTCAGAATGCCATTTCCAATAGGGTTTCTCAAAATGCAAAAATTGTCTACATTTCCCACTATTTTGGAATTTTCTTGAATATGATAGGTAGTTCTTGTAAACGCCTAATTCCTCCCACTACAACATGTACCTCTGGTGTTTTGATATAGCCACCCTTCTCAGCTTCAAACCACCAGTTTCTCTAGATCAACGCTAGTAGCAACACCTCGATTTTAACATTCCTTAAACAAAAATAGTTGAAAAATGTTCGCGGCAAGTGTGATTGCTCAAATCATGATGATGTGTGAAGTGTCAGGAGATTTTCAGGAATGCGAATTAAGATTGATCCTGAAATTCCTCCTCACCTTTCTCAAAGGTGTTGGCATCGATCGGGCCCTAAGTGTAGTTGGCGATAACGTGGTAGTGCGAGAACTTCTGATGACGCGAAAATCGGAACTGATCGAGCAGCAAAGTCGACTCGAAACCCTTCGAGAATACTATACAGACGGTAAGTCAAGATAATTATAATTTTTTTCTCAATATTTACGATTTTTATCCATGTTTATAGTCGCAGTAACTTAGTAAAACATATATTTATTATTTTTCTAGCACTTGGAGAAATATCACACAACGAGACTGAACAAGATAGTTCACATCATCATCCTCCATCGTCTTCCACTCCTGTAGCAACACCATCAGCTCCCGAAGTCATCGTCATTGATGACGACGAGGATATAATGTGCGTTACGCCAATACAAGAAAGTGTCTTAACAAGTGTTTCGGAAAGTGTGCTCCTTGAAAGGAACATTGGTGAACGCGTGTGTGAGTTGGTGGACTTGTGTGCTAGTGATAATGACGACAACGATAGCAATGACAGACAACAACGACGACGACGAAACATTTTTTGACGAGGAGGAGATTGATCAGGAGATTGATCAGGAGATTGATCAGGAGATGTCGACGGATGAGGAGGAGGAGGAGGAGGAAGAAGAAGAAGAAGTGCCAGAAGAGGAAAGTGACGGCAGTGACGACGAGTTTATGATGGAGGCTAGAAAACGCTCACTTGAGGAATGGGATTATCCAATCGGTAAGTTGCAGGATATTTCATTTCTATAGCATGACACTTTTTGAATTGACGGGCGTATTACATTACTTCAAAATCATATGAAAATCTTGAGTCCGAAGGTCTAATATTAAAATCAAATTAATCAAATCTTAAACCAAATCTCAAATTAATTTGAAAAATAAAGTATAGAGTAAACTATGCAGAGTTATGTTTCTAAAATCTTTTTGCAGCTGAAAATAAATGCAATGCAGTGTAAAATTAATAAATGAAATAATTAATCAATTAATCAAAAATGTAACCATTATTATTGTATAGTTATTATTCATAATTATTATTAATTAATAATGATCAATCATTAATAATAATAATAATGATTAAGAACAATTCATAATTAATATCAATACATAAGAATAATAATAATAATAATAATTAACAAAAATCAATAATTAACAATAATTTCCCACAACTAATCATCACAAATAATTAATAACAATCGATAATTAATAATAATAATAATAATCCATGATTCATAATAATGAATAACAATCAATAATTAATTAATTAATAATTATTAATAATAATCCATGATTAATAATAATAATAAATAACAATGGATAATTAATAATAATTAATAAAAATTATTAATATTTAGTCATTAACATCAATTTATCATTAACAATAATGAATAACAATCAATAATTAATAATAATCAACAACAATTAATAATTACTAATAATTAATAACTTTTGATAATTAATAATAATTAATGATAATCCATAATCGATAATAATGAGTAACATTAGGTAATTAATAATAATTAACAATATTAACCCGAAGATGTTAATCTCTGGAATCTTAACTGTGTAGTTTACGAGAAGGCGGTCTCCCTGCTTAGCGACGATAGAAGTAACGATACTTCGGTACGTCTGAGTAAGACACGGGAGCGTATTGCACAGCTTCAGTTCAAAATTGAAACGGCGAGACGGAATGCATAAAATGTTCAGTGCGTGATTAGCTACATAACATCAAATAAAAAGTTCACTCCAAAAGTTAGGGCACTTGCTCGAAACTTGAGGAAAGCAAATCACACGCTGAACAAGTGTAAACTGTCGACCATCAAGCAGCACTGGACGCAAAAAGTAAGATCTCTTTCAACAGCGAAACAGCGCCTTGAACGGCGAGTTAAGTGGATTCAGGAAAATTCCACCTTTTCTACTAATCCTTCCCGTCTGTTCAATAAAACGTCATGTGTAGTTAAAAATCCGCCTAGTCGAGAAGAGATTCAAGTCTTCTGGGAGCAAGTATATGGAGATACTTATCAGCTAAATGAAGACGCTTCTGATATATCACTCTTTCGTAACTTTTGCCAAAGGAAAAGGTTACAAGGTACAGAGGAAGAGTGTCCACTAATTACTGCTGAAGAAGTGAAGAAAGTTATCGCTAGAACTAAGAACTTTTCTGCGCCAGGGCCAGATAAAATCAACAACTTTTGGTGGAAGAAGTTTACTTCTACGCACCAACATCTAGCTCGTATATTTACTACTTTCTTAAACGGAGAACAACCCGTCCCGCAGTGGCTAGTGGAAGGACGCACGGTATTGATCCCTAAGGCCGGAGATTTGTCATGTCCAAAGAACTACAGGCCCATAGCTTGTTTAAACACCAGCTACAAGCTATTCACTGGCATCCTCAAAGAGAGGATATTGACATCTATCGAGCCGGTATGGAGTGCAATAGTCGAACAACGTGGATGCAAGAGAGGGCTGGCAGGTTGCAGGGAGAACCTGTTAATAGACAGGTGTATTACCCAGGACTCGATCAGGTATCGACGCAATCTGTCCATGGCTTTGATTGATTACCGTAAGGCATTCGATAATACCAACCATGAGCTTCTTATCAAGCTCTTTGAGTGAATGGAGGTGCATCGAAAAATTGTGAGATGCATGAAAGAGCTTATGCTCTTGTGGCGGACAAGATTTGTCATAACATCTGACAAAAGACAAGTGACTACAAGCTTTGTCACATATAAGAGGGGGGTCTTTCAAGGAGACTCTCTAAGTCCGATACTTTTCTGCATCTCCCTCTTGCCTCTATCTATTGTGCTCCGAGGCAAAAGCTCTGGATACCTATGTGGCCCGCCGAACAGAAGAGAATATAAGGTTAACCACCTTTTATACATGGACGACCTTAAACTCTTTGCTTCCTCAAAAAAGGACCTTAACATCCTTGTAGATGCGGTAAATAGGTATTCTAAAGCGATTGGCATGAGCTTCGGACTGGACAAGTGTGCCTGCGTCCACCTACACCAAGGAAGACTAGAAACTACATCATCCAGTGACGATCAGGATGTCCAAATCATAGGCGGAAATACCTTTCGACATCTTGGTATTGGAGAAACATATACATGTCTTGGAATACCGCAAGCGGAAACCCAAAATGTGCATAACTTGAAAACGGCCCTTGGAAAAAGGTATCGCCAAATTCTCAGAAAAATTTGGGCTTCCGAATTATCTGGAAAGAATAAGATCCAGGCGACCAATATGCTGGCCGTTCCTATACTGCTCTACACGTTTGGTGCAGTAAAATGGAACGTCGATGAGATAAAACAATTTGATCGAAGCACACGCAAGATGATGACAATACAACGAAGTCTTCATCCTAGATCTTCCGTACTTCGAATATATCTCCCTCGCGATAAAGGGGGTAGAGGATTGCTAAGCTTAGAGTGTCTTCATCGAAGAACCGTTCTGGCTACAGCCTGCTCAGTTCTAAAAAGCACGGATTCCCTTATGCGACTCGTACATCAACATGAAGTCGCCAATGCTGCGGTGTTTCTATACCATGCAGCAGATAGGGCCGCAGAGGAGCTTGACCTCCCATTTAATTCCAGCGACATTACACATGGCCTAGCATCACTAACACCTCTGGTGCTCAAAAGTCGTATACAGGAAGCAGAACATACGCTCCTACTAAGAGAACATGCTGAGAAACCCCTCCATGGTAAGTTCTACGGCATCCTACGTAGAGAAGAGCTCTCCATGGGTCTGTCCAACATGTTTCTCAAGCCTGCTGGATTGAGATCGGAGACCGAGGGATTTCTTTTTGCCTGTCAAGACGGCGTCATAGACACCTTAGTTTACCGCGAGCGCCTAATGAATGTACCTGTACGCGATACCAACTGCCGGGCGTGCAAGCAAGAGCCCGAAACACTTGGACATATTCTCAGTGGATGCTCTAAATATGCACGCTGCGCGTACATAGAGAGACACAATGCAGCTCCGAAAGTGATATATTACCATCTTAGGCATTTCTATGGTGTTGATCTATTGCCCGTCTTGCCATACGCCCAGGGGGAACTCGAGTCAGTTGTGGAGAATGATCAGTGTAAGATCTACTGGAATTTCTCATTCTCCACCACTCAACGTATCAGTGCTACGAAGCCTGACATTGTCCTCCAAGATCTGATGAACAAGATCATTTACGTGATTGAATTCTCGGCACCAGCCGATGGTAATATCACGGCAAAGGAGGAAGAAAAACGGGCGAAATATCAAGCACTTCTTTTCGAGCTGAGTAGGCTGTACCAAGGCTACAAAGTCCATCTTATAATTCTCATAATCGGCTGCCTTGGAGGTATAAAAGCTCCATTTATTAGCCAACTCAACAAGATTCCGGCTTGCCAGCGTCAGACTCATTCCATCGCGAATCGGATGCAAAAGGCTGTTCTCCTGGGATCACTCCATCTGGTCCGTCAACACTGTTCCTCTTAAATTCTGAAAAGATTGGTAGCTTTAAAAAAGTATCCAGAGGTGAAACCTTCATCTCCAACTGTCTTGTCTGCCGCGTAAGGTCATCCGCGGCTAGAGACCTGACTCCAAGGAACAGTGTTGCCCGATGTTATCACGCGTAAATTTCCCGCTCTTGCTTACCTTCTAGGACAGGAGGAGCAGAAGCGGATGACGTACACGTTCCAGTAGCTTTGGGATTGGTTTCTTTAAGGAATCATGATCGAAGCTTCCGGAGCCTACAACTTCTCAAATATAAATTAACAATAATTACTAACAATCAGTAATTAATTTATAATAATAAATAATAATCCATGATTAATAATAATGAATAACAATTAATAATTAATTGTAATAATTATTATTTTCAAAATTAATGAAAGCACATGAAATTAATGAAACTTAGTTTTCGTTCATAAAGTTATTATTATTGTTAATGTTTATACTCTACATAAAAACGCAGCATGTATTTTTTACTAAGTGAATGGGTTTTCAATCTTTTCTATGCGTGTCATATATTCGTCAAATATGTATGTATATATGTATATTCTGCATGCAGAAGTCAATCCCTCTACGAGAATGCATATTCAACGAGGTAGAGGACGGAAAAAACGTCGTTTGAATGATAATGATGATCATCAAGAGCCAGATAATGATGATAATGATGATGATGGTGATGAAGCAAATCTGTGTACACGCTTGAGGACCACGAAAGAAATCATCATAGTAGTAGTTTTTCAAATCAGGGTGGTGAAATGCCTGAAAATTCTACATTTTTAATTACAAGCAAAGGATCAAAACATTACCCACGTTTTAATCTAGATGGTACGGAGATAGAGTTGCGTTTCCGGTATAATCCGGATGAAACAGTTTGCCCTATCAAGTGGCTTGAATCTGCGGTTAAAGAGCTTTTTCAATATTTAATAACACCTGATGCCCCTCTCGATTTTATCGGTATCAAATTCATCGCGGACAGTTTTACACAAGACGACGCAGCGTTATCTTTTCGTTACGTACGTGATTGTCACTTTGAAGACCTCTGGAATTTAATTTTCATCGTAACACAGAGTGTCGCAGAGTTTCGGATAGATGATAGTTTTAAGATGACCATTGATTGTGTACGTAATCCTACGGGTGGTGCTTGGGGGATTTTAGCCAGTAAAGCAGTCAAAAAAAGGTCAATTTTAACGATAGAGAACCGCGATAACTTATATCTCCCTCGGGCGATTGTTTCGGGTAAAATTTATAGGGAACGGGGTCATTTAAGAAATGGAGAAAAAAATGCAGAATGGCATGCTGTTCGTAGACAAAATTCCATGCTGCAGACGGTATTAGCACGAGATCTAACGCGTAATGCGCTTGTGGAAATATCACCAGAAGGATGTGGTTTTTTGGAAATTAAGACATTTCAAAAATACCTCATGTGCGAACAAATTGCCATTATCGCTTTTGATTTTAAAACTTTCGCTGACGGCATATACCCACCTTTTTTCGATGGCACACGGTATTTTATCGAGGTAGGTCAAATCCTCTTTGCACAGTGTACATTTATTGTATGATAGCGACAGTCGTCATTATCATACAATTTTGAACTTGCCAGGTGCGGCTTCCAATCGTAATTTTTGTATACCTTGTAACAAGTGTACCAAAACATAACAAGCCATAGATGCTCGCAAAAATGCAGGGCTTGTTTTTCGCAACCGGAATGTGAAAAAAACCCTGATGAAGCACATATCGCAGGCCGCAAGTGTGAACAATGCCTGCGTCTCCTTTTTAGTGAGGATTGCTTCAATCATCATAAGAAAAGTGATTCTTATTCCTCTGTAAAAAGTGTTTGTGAGGTATTACGAATTTGCGATGTGTCCTCGCGACTGGTCGACCTAACAAAGGATAAAAATCACAAGTGTGGTTTTTCTTATTGTAGGACATGTGGATGCAATCGTGAATTTAATCATGATTGATACATGAAACCCATAAGTCACGATTCAGTGGTAAATGAAACGAATGGCCCAGTCATATTTATCTTTTACGATTTTGAAACCCAGCAAAACAAAACAGTCGAGGGATTCGATTCGGTTAACGAACATGTAGTTAAACTCTGCGTAGCTCAGCAGGTCTGCTTATGGTGTATCACTGAACAGGATATCAAGAAACCTTGTGAACACTGTGGGTTGATTCGCGAATTTGTGTTTGATGGTGACAATCCCGTACGTGACTTTGTAGATTTCGCTCTTCGTCCGATAGTGAAATTTAAAAAAATAATTTGTATAGCACATAATTCTGAAGGTTTTGACGCGCAGTTTATCTTGAAACATTTGACAGAACATGAAAATTGTCAAAAAACAGATCCGGATCTCATTTTATCAGGTACTAAAATTATGTCAGTGCGCGTACATCACACAACCTTTATAGATAGTTTAAATTACTTTCCGTTACCTCTTAGAGTACTTCCGGCATCGTTTGGGTTAGAGGGAATAGGCGAAAAAAAGGAACATTTCCACATCTCTTTAATACACCGGAAAATAAAAATTATTGTGGACCTCTTCCAGCAATTAAATTTTACTCTCCGGGTACAATGTCGAAAAAAGCTCGAAAAGAATTTTTAAATTGGTACGAGAAGAAAAGTAGTGATCCTAAGTATGAATTTAATTTTTGGGAAGAGCTTGTTTCGTATTGTAAGAACGATGTAGATATTTTACGTTGTGCATTTATTGCGTTTCGTAAAATATTTCTCGAATGTGGAAATGTTTGTCCTTTTACAGAGGCCCCTACGATTGCATCGGCTTGCAATTGATTCTTTCGGAAACATTTTTTGCGAGATAATATGATTGGGATAATGCCGAGAGGTGGCTATAGGTGGGGTGATACCCAATCCAGGGTTGGTGTTGAATGGCTGTTATCTATGGAGCGCGATCTTGATATTGTTATTCGTCACGCTGGTAGAGCTCAAGAGCATCGTCTTCAAGAAGGCCCTATAGTAGATGGTTTTTTTGAAGATGAAGTTACCAGAACTCGTCGCGTATTCGAATTTCATGGTTGTTTCTGGCATGGTTGCAAGCTCTGTTATCCCATCAACAGAGATAATAAACTTGCAAATACTGGAGAAACCATGAATGACAGATACGAAAAAACAGGAGCGCGGTCGGATAAAATAAAAAGATACGGTTATGAACTCACAGAGATTTGGGAATGTGAGTTCAATCGCCTCAAAGATACGGACCAAAATCTCGAAGATTTTTTGAATAACCATCCTATATTAAAAACTAATAAAGTATTGAATCCTCGCGATGCATTTTACGGTGGTCGTACAGGGAATACGAAATGCTTTTACGAAGTGCAAGACGGGGAGATCATCGAGTACAAAGATGTTTGTTCTCTGTATCCGTACATCTCGAAAGTCGGAAAATTCCCTGTAGGTCACCCAACCGTATATGTAGGGTCAGAAGATTGTAAGAAATTTACAGGTCCTGATTTTGAACGTACAAACGTCGAAGGTTTAGTACTTTGTATAGTTTTACCGCCGCGGAAACTTTATCATCCTCTTTTGCCTGTTGGTTTACACGAGAAACTCATGTTTTCTCTCTGTCGCACATGTTATGAAACTCTGGAACAGGGAGAGTGTTCGGATGAAGATGAGTCACAGCGTGTGCTGCAAGGTACATGGGTTTCCGAGGAGTTGAAAAAAGCTGTGCAATTGGGTTACAAAATTGTCTATGTCTCGGAAATATGGCAATATAACGTAGTACAGTATGATCCAATCACGCACAAGGGAGGTCTTTTTGCAGGATATATTAATACGTTCTTAAAGATCAAACAGGAGGCAAGTGGTTGGCCATCATACTGTATTGATGAAGTTTCAAAGCTCGAATACATTCGTTAATATGAGTTTGCGGAGGGTATTAAGCTTGATCGTGACAAAATTATAAAGAATCCGGGATTGCGTTCTGTCGCGAAACTGTGTCCTAATTCCTTCAGGGGTAAGTTTGGGTAACGTAATAATTTACCGCAAACCGAAATTGTACGCACGCGAGAGAAATTATTACGTCTCCTCTCTAACCCAGAAATCGAGGTTAAAGATGTCATGCCTGCAAATCATAGCATCCTAGATAACAAACGTGCCTGGCCGATAACCTACCCGATGATCGTCGACCGTGTGCCTGCTATAAAGCATCGCATGGTCGGTTAATGTGCAGGAGACCGACGTGCGTGCATAACGGCTTGAATATGGCTGACAAGTGGCCGGCATGTTAGATGCCTGACTGTCAGACGAGCGTAATAGCCAGTAATAGCGGACACATTCAGATACTCAGGTGCCTCACAGCAGTCCTGTCAATCGGACCGCGTACCGGCACATACACCAGCCACAGGCGGACATTTTGTTATCTGGGATGTTGTACGTTTGTTGGGTGTACAGGGAAGAAGCCACTACCGCAGCACCTAATACAAACGTAGTCATTGCAGCGTACACCACTGCTCAGGCACGATTGAAACTGTACGAATATTTAGAACAGCTAGATGGTCGTGTCTTATATTATGACACAGATTCGTGCATATTTGTCACTCATGGAACCACTGATGAGTACACTCCACCTGTAGGTTCACTTTTGGGCGACTTGACCGATGAGTTGGAAAAAGATTATGGAGAAGGTGCCTACATACACTCTTTCGTTTCAGGTGGGCCGAAATTTTATGCTTATATAGTTCGTGCGGCAGATGGCACCCAGTCTGCTATATGCAAAGCTAAAGGCATCACACTAAATTTCGATAACTCACAATTAATCAATTTCAACTCTGTTCGAGATCTTGTCTACGAAAGTGAAGCTATTCGAATTAACTCTCGCAGTATTCGAACCACTCGTTTCCATCAGGTCATAACTCGTAATGAGACAAAAATCTGTAGGGTATCGAACATGAAAAGACGTAGGATAGACAATTATGATTCTTCACCCTACGGATATAAATCCGACTAAATATAACTGTTTTTAGCTATTTCTTTAATTATTTATTTAATATATTCTGTATTCACCACCCTAAAGGTGCTACGATTAATATGTCTAGAGTTCAAAAAGGTATGCATGAATTAATTATATTGATAAACGACAGCGATTTAAATCATATTTTTTATTTTACAGATTGTACTGATAAGACTCCCGTCACACATTACTCTCCTTATCTGGGCGACGATGAGGACATCAGCGATTGTTCGACCATAATCTTCGACGACGATGATAACGTAGAATGGTCGAATTCAACGAGTTTGACACCAGCTCAGCTAGTTCGGACTGAGAGGAGCAGTGTCTTTAGGATGCACCCCTATATGCTACAATCGTCATTTTCACTCGTAAGGTCTTCCTCTCCTCTACCACAACCTTTCCTACCAAACATGGATGAGTCACTTCCTTCCACATCCCGCAGTATATTTGTTCCCAAACCTAGACCTGTCCCAACTTTACCCGCTTATGACGATTTTCCTTTTGATGCACCTCCACCTTACGAGTCTATTTTTCCTGAGAATTTGTAAATTCGACCTCTCTCTCTCTCTCTCTCTCTTACTCTTATTTTTAATTAATATTTTTATTGTACATATTTGAATAGTTTTAATAAAAACATTTTACACTTTATATATTGTGTATGTGTTTCATTCATTTATCCTCATCCTCACCGTATTAGAAATAAACTAGAACTAAATTTTTAATATTGAATTTGGATCTTACTTTTTATTTTCCAATTAAAATCATCAAAAGATTCATGAAATTTAATTATTCATTTCAACATTAGTCTAGATTTTAGAAACCATTAAGTCATATTTGAGTATACTGCGTCATACAATCTTTCCGTATCTCTAGCAACCCTGCATTAGTATACACTTCCTGAGAATTCCCTCTATTATCTATATATTTCTTATCTGCTATTCCTAGACTTAAGCAAACACGAGCGAGTAGCGAGACGAGGCCCAAGCACAAGCCGGCCGGCGCCAGACGTCTGGGTAAACACCGAGGAGTGGGGGTAGGCTGTCGGGGGAGCCATAGTTGTTTCCAACTACTGTTATATGCTTGAAAAATACGGTAAAAAATGTAAACTGCTATACACAGACACTGATAGCTTAGTTTATGAAGTTAAATGTCCTGATATATACATGGATATGAAACAAGATATCAACATGTTTGGCACATCCGATTATCCTGTAAATAACGTTTACGGTATGCCTCAAGTCAACAAAAAAGTTCTAAGCGGCCTCATGAAAGATGAGTGCAGTGGACAGGTCATTACTGAATTTTTTGGCTTGAGGAGTAAGATGTACAGCATTCGCGTAAATGGCCAAGATTTTGTAAAGAAAGCCAAGGGTATAAAATCAGGTGTTGTACAGAAATCTATCAACTTTGATGACTACGTTGATTGCTTGACAAATGCTGCGATTCAAACTAGAACGCAGTATATCATTAGATCACGTCTTCATCAAGTTAATACGGTTAAACAGTCAAAAGTGGCCTTAGCCCCTTTGATGACAAACGGTATCTTTTACCTGAAATCACCGATACGCTAGCTTGGGGCCATTATAAAGTTAAGGATAATGATACCGATGTAAACAATTAACCTATTAATCGACGGACAGATTGTAAATAGTTTATAAGTCGATGAAAAACATTGTCGGGATTGATCATGATTGTAAAAACATGAATAAATGAGAGATTTTTTATTTACATTTTGAATGTTTTTATTTAATAAAACCTTACATCTGATTACACACATAAGTTTGTTAACATTAGTTTCAATGTTGGATTAACATTAGTTTAATGATACTTTAACACTAGTTAACATTAGTTTTAAAGCTTACTTAAATGTTACTTTAACGTTGGCTTAACTTTATTTCAACGTTAGCTTAACGTTACTTTAACATTAGTTTAACGTTAGCTTAACGTTAGCTTAACATTAGTTTAACGTTACTTTGACGTTAGCTCAACGTTACTTTAACGTTACTTTAACGTTAGCTTAACGTAACTTTAACGTTAGCTTAACGTTACTTTAACGTCAGCTCAACGTTACTTTAAAGTCAGCTTAACGTTACTTTAACGTTAGCTTAACGTTACTTCAACGTTAGCTTAACGTTACTTTAACGGTAGCTTAACGTTACTTTAACGTTAGCTTAACGTTACTTTAACTTTATCTTAACATTACTTCAACGTTAGCTTAACGTTACTTCAACATTACTTTAACCTTAGCTTAACGATAGCTCAACTTTATTACATTTCTGTTTTATCTATCCAGCTGTTGTGTGAACTGTCGAACCCAAGCCATTTCACATAGATTTTATTGCCACGTCTCTTAATGACTTTCTGCACAAGGTAAATGTCTGGATACTTGACTTTCAAAAGTTCCTCTTGATAAAAGCCTCCAGCAACAGGATGATCCTGATAGTCCTTTAGTTTATATGTTACTGGTTTAGTTGCCATAATCCGATCTACAGTAAATATTTAAGTTGTCCAGTTGGGCGTATATCCTTTCTCAAAAATGTTCTTATACTTGCTGATTCTAACTTTTCCATCAACTTTGAATTTTTGACGTTTCGACATAATTTTTCTCTGTGTCTGGAAGCGTTGCATCAATTCTTCCTCATCATCGGTGGTTACATCTTTTGGTTTCATACCAATTGTTCGATATTTCGTATTATTATACTTGGATATGAGATTAGGTAAGATATCTAGCCATTTGTAGTTACCTTTCAAGCTGAATTGTTGCCACATCTTATTCTTGAGTGTACGATTAAATCGTTCAATAATAGACGCTTTTAAATTACTGATTGTACTATTCTGAAAAGGATTGTCGGAGAAAGAATAGCCGCTGGAGCCAAACAACTGGTAAAAAGACTCGCCAACTATTCCGAAAAGGATTGCCGGAGAAAGAATAGCCACTGGAGACAAACACCTGGTAAAAAGACTCGCCAACTATTCCGACAAGGACTGTCGGAGGAAGAATAGCCGCTGGAGACAAACACCTAATAAGAAGACTCGCCAACTATTCTGGAAAGGACTGTCGAAGAAAGAATAGTGCCTGGAGCCAAGCACCTGGTAAAAAGACTCGCCAACTATTCTAAAAAGGACTGTCGGAGAAAGAATAGCGGGTGAAGACAAACACCTGTTAAAAAGACCCGCCAACTATTCTGAAAAGGATTGTCGGAGAAAGAATAGCTGCTGGAGACAAACACCCGGTAAAAAGACTCGCCAACTATTCTGAAATGGACTGCCGGAGAGAGAACAGCCGCTGGTGACAAACACCTGGTAAAAAAATCGCCAACTATTCTAAAAAGGACTGTCGGAGACAGAATAGCGTGTGAAGACAAACACCTGTTAAAAAGACTCGCCAGCTATTCTGAAAAGGATTGTCGGAGAAAGAATAGCTACCGGAGACAAATGCCTGGTAAAAAGACTCGCCTACTATTCTGAAAAGGATTGTCGGAGGAAGAATAGCCGCTGGAGCCAAACAACTGGTAAAAAGACTCGCCAACTATTCCGAAAAGGATTACCGGAGAAAGAATAGCCACTGGAGACAAAAACCTGGTAAAAAGACTCGCCAACTATTCTGACAAGGACTGTCGGAGAGAGAACGGC
This sequence comes from Andricus quercusramuli, assembly GCA_932178445.1. NCBI lineage: Eukaryota > Metazoa > Arthropoda > Insecta > Hymenoptera > Cynipidae > Andricus > Andricus quercusramuli. Next base: position 264 of record CAKNXH010064380.1, on the reverse strand, counting down.
CGCTGGAGACAAACACCTGCTAAAAAGACTCGCCAACTATTCTAAAAAGGACCGTCGGAGAAAGAATAGCCACTGGAGACAAACACGTGGTAAAAAGACTCGCCAACTATTCAGGAAATGGACTGCCGGAGAGAGAACAGCCGCTGGAGACATACACCTGGTAAAAGGACTCGCCAACTATTCTGAAAAGGATTGTCGGAGGAAGAATCGCTGCTGGAGACAAACACCTGGTAAAAAGACTCGCCAACTATTCTGAAAAGGACT
>CAKNXH010064379.1:63651-151796 GCA_932178445.1 Andricus quercusramuli | reverse complement strand
AAACCATTTTATAGAAGAGGCAAGTAAATCATAAAGTTATTCGCAGAATGTTTTTGATAAACAAAATAAATTTTTCCCTGTAACGATGGACGAATATAAACAATTGTTCATACAATTTGTTATGAAAAATTTAATTCTTGACTTATAATAAAACTTTCAGGCTGAAAAAATCATAAAGTCGTTCCCAGAAACTTTGGGTAGAAAAATTGTTTCCAGCCCTAAAAAGATATGACTATAAAACAATTATCTGTATAATTTGTTAATAAAAATCATGAATTTTTATGTTTAAATATTCTTTTCACTTTAAATAACATTGTCCAGTATTTTATCTCCTAAAAATTCGATAGATGTCTATTAGTTTATAACATTTTTTTATTACGGTAAAAATTCTTTTAGATAATTTATTTTCATCATATTTGTATTTAGGCATTGACTGTTATTGATTTCTGGTGTTCTTAATTGTTTACATGGTCACAAAACTCATCTGCGACCTTTGCTTTGCTTTGCTGCTTAATTTGTCCGCAAAAATACATTTCTGGACCCATGGGACAATTGCTTTCTCTTTTGTGGGACTGCAGCGCTCCCAACACGCAGGAAAGGATCTGCTCGCACATTTGGCACTATTGCTGCCTCAAATGTGGTGTAGCCGCTACACCGACCGCCGTGGTGGCGCTGCGTTCTCACTAAGAAGACAGCTGCTTGATCAAAATTTTTTCAGTGCAATCCTTTTTGAAATACTTCTTAAATCAGTTCATACTGTCAAAAAACGCTTTCCAGACAATCATTCAAAAAATACAAAATAAATAATTGAATTTCACTTATTTCAAAGTGAGCTCGATACCGTGTACCTAATACCGTGTGCCTAATTATGATAGAAAAAAATGTGGAGCAATTGAGATAAAATTCTTATTTTCCTTCAAAATGAATTCCAAAATTTTCAATAAATGATGTAAAATGATGCTAACGTAAATGAAGATAATTCAATTTAATTTTTTCCTGCTTTGTTAATTATATTCTCATAATTTACATAAACAAATGTTTCAGAAATATTCAGTGTTCATCAAGCAAGAAAAAACAATTTAATTAATTTCGAATGCAGAATTCAGACTCTTTCCCTTATTCCACTCTTTACCCAGTTCTCAAGAAATCGACTGTTTGAGGTGTAATCTTAATCTTTTTTATATACATTCCACGTTTCGTTCAGAATTCGTCTTGTAGATTGGATATGCAATTATATGGTATGAACTTCCACTCTTTTGATTAAAAGTTTAACTATTTGTCCGTAAATCTAAGAGTTTGGTGAACAATTAATTAATTAATTTTTTCAGTTCAACTAGTTGGTGAAGGGTTTTTATTGATCAGTTGAAAATTATGTTTCTAATGAACGTTTACCTCGTTAGGTTGGTAATTCAACTGTTTTCTAAAAAATTTGTCCTTCCTCTTTCGATATTCTACTATTTATTTGACAGTCTAACTAGTTTTCCTGAGAAGAAATTTTTTTCCGTATAAATTTCTACTATACGTTTACAAATGCAACTATTTTGGCAGGAAATTCGTCTCTTATGGAAAATTCATCTTTGATAGTAGAAAATTATTCTTCTTTTGGTTGTAAATTTATCCTTTTTGGTTCAAAATTCCATTATTTGTTTGAAATACTATGTTTTTGTAAATACAACTTTTTTTTTAAAGACAACTGTTTTGTTAAAAATAAATTTTTAATTCAACCATCTGGTTAAAAATTCATCTTTATTGGTTGAAAAGATCTTGTTATTTTTCCTAAATTAACCATTTAAAGTTGACAATTCAACCATCTTGTAATAAACTTGTGTTTGTGGGATGAAAATTGAACTATTTGTTCGAAAATTTCATTCTCTTGCTAAAAAGTAGCTTAAGCTTCGCTTTTCAATGTCTTCAGTTGAAAATGGGAACTTATGATTCGCTCCACATAAATGGGAACAGCCGTATTCATGCATGTTTTATATAAAATATAATAAAAATTATTGATATATTGTATTATTATATTCACCAATTGAATTAAGGATGACTGCAAAAGTGAAAACGAAAGCAGATGCAATCCCCATTTTCTCAGAGTAGAACAAAAACTGATAATGTTTCTTCGCTTATAATTATGTATAATGGAGATGCTAGTGCTTTATGAGAGTAAACATACATACAAGTACTTGTTATCTCACATATACGTAAGCTGACGACATTGTAGACGTCAAGATTGTCCTTCTGAGATATTCGTGTCATTTCACAATATTTATTATTATCATTATAATTTTTGCAGTCTCTTCTCAACGAGAAGATTTGGTTCAATGTTTTAAATTGAGTATTGCCGATTACATCAAAATTCAACGTTTTCGATCTCACTGATTGAAAAAAAGGCTGCACTTTTTCAAGGCCTTAAAGGGAAGGACGTGTTCGTTATCAAGCCATTTTTGACCAATAGTTCGAGTTTATCCACCAAAATTTGGTTTTGAAACAATTGAAAAATCCATTTTACAGTAAAACCATACGATATACGTATAAAAAAATGTTAATCAGAAAAATTGTGCAAACAAACAAAAATGGTGCATCTCAATAAAAACCTAAAAATTTGGATGGAAAATTCCATTTTCCATTCACACTATGTATGCAACAAAAAAATAGGTGAGAGGGATTTAGCTCTCTTAATAGTCTGAAACTACAGAGAAAAATTATTGTGAAATAAATAACAAACAATAAAATGATAAAATACGTGTGCTTTATTTTGTACTGCCTATACTTGCAGTGGCGAACTGAGAAACAATGTTTACAGCAAATCAAGTTTTGAACATATTCTAAACAAAAACGAGAGAAAAATGACAGTTTTCAAGGTTTTTGCTTTAAAATGGCAAAAAGCATGCACGCAATGAGTGAGCGTAAAGGGCAATGACCGACTGCATCACGTAAGATTTGAAAAGATGCGTACCCAGTTTACTTTTGAAATCGGTCTTTAAATGATGTCATCATTTTTTGGCATCAGCAGGTGAAAGTAAAATGTTCCAAGCTGAAATTGATTCGCCCAAAATAGATCCACAAATTTGCTTTCAATTGCATCATTTTCCATAAAACTACCATAGTTTTCATTTTCATCAAAACTCTGTTGAAAGAAAAATGCCAATTAACAAAATTTTTCGTCTGAATTTTATTCCAAAATTTGCTTTGAACGTTTTTCTCTTGATAGGACACGTGGTTTTTGTTTTATTTGTGAAAAATAACATTAAAAATAAACAAATTTGTTTTTTTAAAACGACATTAAGAACAAAAAAATATGTAATAACAACATTTTTGGACTGAATTATGCTTGAAGATTTGCTTTCGAGCTTTTCTGATAGCATGATCACTTTTTATTATTTTAAAAACAAGACAATGTCAATATGTTTGTTTCATCTCTTTTGAGTAAATATTTTACTATTTTGCGGAGATTTAACTTTCTCTTTGAAAAATTGTTGCTTTTAGTTGAAAATTAATTCTCTTTACTTGAAGTTTCATTAATTCATTTTCGGCTGAAATTCGAACATTTTTGTTTGAACATTTAACTTTTCAGTTTTTTATTAAGAGTTCATCTTTTTGGATAAAAATTCAACGAATTGAGAGAAAGTTGAACTACTCTAATGGAAAATTATTTATTAGTTAAAGATTGATTTGTTCTGTTGAAAAATTCGCTTTTTTTTAAGAACTGAATTGCTTCAATGGAAAATTTACCTTTTCATTTTTGGTTGAAAATGTATTGTTTTTAGTTGGCAGTGCAACAATCTGTTTGAAAATTGGTTGTCCTTAGTAGATAATGATTTATTTCAAGTGTCATTAAAATGTAATTACGTGAGTTGGATGCGAGTATTGTATCATTCTCAAAGTTTCGCTCTTCTTCCAGTAGGTACTATTCAGATTTTTTCTTAATTTTAGCCCTATATTGTTGTACACTGTAAAACAAAAATTCGGTTCTAAACCAGTGCTCCCAATCCCGCTCCCCAACCGCACCGCGCATGCGTCGCGCCGAACTTCTGATTGGCTGCATAGCGCGCGCCCATTTAAAATCTTTAAATATGCAAATTAATTGTAATTAATTAATTCATTAAATTGTATGTAAATTAATTAATGCATTTTTCATTGCATTTGCTTGGAATTTTATATATTTTGTTGGAAATTCGTCTTTTTTGGTGAAAAGTCAATTTTATTAATTGCAGATCGATCTCTTTGGTTGAAAATTGAAATATTTGTTTGACAATTTATTTTTTTCGTCATTTAATTTAACTATTTCATCACCTGTAAAAATTAATCATGTTTAGTTGACAATTCAAAATTTTGGTTGAAAATTAATCTTTTTCATCAATGTGAAGATCGGTAAGAGTAAAACGAAAGATTGGTTATCTTTTATTTTACACTTGCCTGAAACTTTTTTTAATTAATTAATTTTTAAAGAATAATTCTCTTTTTGAACATTTTTTTAGTTTCGTTATGGATAGTTATTTTTTCAGATCGATGTCGTTTATTCAAATAGAATGGTTAAAATAATTACCAAATATCCTTAAAAAAGATATTACTCTTAACACTTGCTGTCTCATCAAATCCAGGAAATGATAACCATCCTCGATTTAGTCAGGAGAAAACATGATACTTATTATATATAAAATTATATTTATTTTTTTATGAGTTCGAACAAATGAATGAAGGATAAGCATGAACATTTAAAGAACAAAATTCGAATCACTTTATTGGGTATTGGCGAAAGATGGAAGGAAAGAAGTCTTGAAAACCATAATACCTATTTGAGATTCCCTAATTACAACTGTTGTCAAATTTTCAGCTGCGCCGCGTTTTGTGTTTATTTTCACTTTCTGGACGAGTTCTATCCCTGTCTTATATATGCCACGAAGCCGTTTAAAAAATACGACAGACTAGAAGGTAGGGGCAAGAACTATTTTTTGTAAATTTATCGTTTTGTGTTTAACATTAAACTATTATTTTTTTTATTCAAAATTAATCTCTTTTGTTTGAAATATGAACTGCTGGGCTGAAAGTTCAACTACGTTGCGAAAACTTCATTACATTGGTTTAAGATTAAACGATTTTTTGAAAAAAAAATTTCGTTGTTAATTAATTTTTGGAACTAAAAGTTTCACTGTTCTATTTTTGGGTAAAGATTGGTCGTTTTGAGTTGAAAATTCAACCATTAGATTTTTCAGCGAAACTGAATTTTTTTGTTGAAAATTGAACTGCTCACTCTCAGAGAGAGAATTGAGTTATTACATTTATTATTATACCATGAAACCATTTCCCTTTCGGGGTAGGCGTGACTTGCTCGATTAGAGAATAGTAGTGTGTAGGTGAGTATATAGGTATAAGGTAAATAGGTATATAGGTGTAGGGCATAGATATTTTAGATTGATCTAGAATTATCGTGTCATTTATTTACATGACACGTTCCTTCTGCAAGACTGCTCCGACCCAGGTTGTTGATCAATCTCGATAACAATCTACTCACATTCTTTTTAAAAACTATTTGTCGCCACACTTTTCTGTCCTGGCATACTACTCCAGCTTCCTTCACGACCATGCATTTTTTCATGAAAGCTCTAGCGTTTATATGGCTTCTTATGCCTCTTCAGATTAGTGTCTCATTCACAGATTCTAACCATTCTTTCGGTGGTCTACCTGTGGACATTCTGCCATTCGTCTTACCTTCAGACACTTGTTTGGTCAGTCGTCCATCTTTATTTCTTTCAAGAAGACCGAATCATCTTGACTGATTTCTTTCCTATACGTCAACTAGTGTCTCTCCTGTACCACATTCTTTGAGGATTATCTCGCTTCGGACTTTGTTCTTTAGTGTTTTCCCGCAGATAGTGCGTAGAGGTTTCATCCAATAGCGTTAATTTTACTCTTGTCCTTTTCTTGATAGGTCCATGTCTCGCTACCGTATAGTACAGTCGGTGCGAATATAGAATTATATATAACCATTTTAGCTTCTTTTGATATAGTTCCATTTCTGAGAATGGACCATGCTCTGCCGATAACCTGCTTACCCTTATTTATGCGCCTATCTAACTCCTCATCTATTTTTTCGTCGCTAGTGAATAGGCTACCCAGATATACGTACTTGTCGACTTGTTCTAATCTGTCATCATTTAGGATAATGTTGCACATTGTTTTCTCACTTTTTTCCTGAAACACCATGATTTTTGTTCCATTCACGTTAATTGTGAGACCCATGTTCTTCGTGCTTGTATTCAGCTTGCTCAACATTCTTTGCGAGTCCTCGATTGATTCTGCCATAACAATCTTGTCATCTGTGAAAGCCAACCCACGTACCTTTACAGTTTTGAAATCTACGCCTTCTTCCTCCAAGAGGGCCACTCTTAGACACCTATCCATAAATATGATAAATAGCCACGAGGACATAACGCATCCTTGTTTCATGTCTTGCATAATATCGAACCAGTCACTCAGTTTTCCATTTACACTTACACTCGCTTTACTACCTGTATATATTGTTTTTATTGCTTGTAAGGGCCGTCAATTGACTCCGTACTCTTTAAGGACTTCCCAAAGTCTACCTCTATTTACCTTGACAATTGCTGGTTCCAGGTCAACAAATGCGAAGAAAACTTTCTTACCTAATCTCAAGCTTCTTTCTATGATCTGTTTTAAGATAAATATCTGATCTGTACATGATTTTCTTGGCATAAATCCACTTCGGACTTCCGATATCTTTCCGTCTGTAATTTTCATTATCCTACGAATAAGTATTTTCAAGTGTATTTTACTTACGGTACATAGTAAGCTGATGCCTCTGTAATTACTGCAGTTGCTCTTATCGCCCACTCTTTTGTATATTGGTACAATAATCGCTTTTCTCCAATCGTCTGGGACTTCTCACATCTCGATATCACCTCCTGATAATTCTTCGAAAGAGATTTCCAAAGCGTCTACTATCCTGTCTGTATCATATATCGTTTCACCTTTTCTGTTTCTCATGCCGACAAACTCTGTACTTTTACTTTCCTTCATTTCATTAAATAATATTTTCTTGCTTCGCTCAAAGTCGTTTTTGTTTTCTTTTCTTCCTCTGTTCTGATTTTATCTTCACCTTCCTCAACCAATCGTTTAACTTTCCTATTTTTGTGTCTGTTATCATTTTTGAGGCTATTTCTCTCTTCATCGCTAAGACCTGTGATGTTCAACGTTTTTTTGTGTACCTCTTTCTTTTCTTTTTGGGCTGCCTCAACTTGATCATTCCATCATGCTTCACCAGATTTTTTTCCTACAACCGGCGTACCACAGACTTCAATCGCACTCCTAACAATGACATCTTCGATCAACTCTGAAGTGCTGTCTATATTTTTATTATCTATTAGTGTCACCCAAGTTCCCTGGTGTATGCGTTCGTTTACCTTATTCTGAAAATCTATTCTGAGTGACACATTTGAAGAAATCTGAGATTTTCAGCTAGTGTTCATGGTCCATAGTGTTCCATGGCAGCGGTGGTTGTTGACGTGGTAGCCACCCACACACGTATAATTATAAAAAAAAACAAATATGAAGGAAGCTAAGACTTTGTTTGTTCGTTTATTATGATGTAAACGAACGGTAAAAAGTAGTCAGCTGACTTTATGGGGGGGGGGGGGGATTGTACGTCAGCTTCCCGTCCAAACATGCGAAAAATATGCGCTGAATAAAATTATACGAAGAAACCTGAAATTTGGGAGAGTAATAGTCGCCTTTAACAGTTTCACGAAAAAAATGGTTCGCTAGGATTTTCGCGATGGAAAAGTGCTCAGCTGACGACTTAAAGATACGGTGCATCGCTATACGCGCGGGTCGGTGGCACCCTCCACTGCATCAGCTGAGCACTTTTCCACTGCAAAAAGCTCAGCGGACAATTTTTTTTGTGTAACTGTTACAGATAACTATTAGTTTACGAAGTTTTAGCTTTCTTTGTTTCCGATATCTATTCATTTTTATTAATAAAACAGTGCGTATATGCACGCGGGCGTCTTTCGCCTATCTCACGGCATCAGATGCTTCTCTCTCATGCTAAATTATGCAATTGATTATATTGAAATAAGTATTTATATTTGACGCATTTATTAAGACAAATTATTTCAATGTTTATTATGTATATTTTGATGTATACGTATTTACTGCTGATATTGTCATGTATACATATTTAAAGGTACAATTGAGCGTCAGAAATAAGCAGCTGAGTGAGTTAGGTGCAGCGAGCTCGCGCGCATATACTCACTATTTTATCAATAAAAATCAATAGATATAGGAAAACAAGAAAGCTTAATCTTCGCAAACTAATAGTTAACTTCAACAGGTTAACAAAAAAAAATCGTCCGCTGAGCTTTTCGCAGTGGAAAAGTGCTCAGCTGATGCAGTGAAGGATGCCAGGCGCCCGCGCGCATAGCGACGTGCCGTATCTTCAAGTCGTCAGCTGAGCACTTTTCCACCGCGAAGAACTAAGTGAACTATTTTTTTCGTCAAACTGGTAAGTTAAATATCTTCCACCAATTTTAAGCTTTCTTAGCATAATTTTATTCAGCCTATATATTTCGCATGTTTGGACTTGAAGCTGACGAACAACCCCCCACCATGAAGTCCGCTGACTACTTTTTTCCGTTTATTTAGATCATAGTGAACGTACCAAGAATGTCTCAGCTTTCTTCATATTTGTTTTTTCTTATTATAATTATACGTATGTGGAAGGCTGCCGCGGCTACACCCACCGCAAATGCGCAAGCTGACGGTCACTTCGTTTACTAGCAATACTAAATGAACCATAGAGCAAAATCTTAGCATTCTTAGTTTTGGTCACGAAAAATGGCAGCCGGCTCTTGGACTATATATTCATTTTGGAGACTAAAATGTAATGATCAGTATTGCATTTGGAATCCTTAATGACTCTTGTATCTTTAACTAGTTCTCTTAGTCTTTCATCCGCAATAACGAAGTCAATTATACTGCGGTTATTTCCTTCATACCAAGCGTACCTGTGGAACATTTTATGTCGAAACCAAGTATTTGCAATAAATAGGCCCTTTTATAAGCAACAGGTAGCTAACTTTTCCCCGTTATAATTTTTTTCCTTGATTTAACAAAACATTTTGTTCAACCTACTTCTATGGTTGAAACTAAAAACTTTGGTCAACGCAAATACCTTTGGTTATTGTCAAAACACACGACGAATTAATTCGGTCAATTCAAAGTAATTATTTATTTGGGTATGTTTAGCGCATTCAACTAAATAAATGTGTTAAGCGGAATATATTATTTATTAGAGAATGATTTGGTTAAAGTGTAGAGATAATTTGGTTGATTCAACCAAATACTTTCATTAACAACACTAAACATACCGAAACAGAAAAGGTCAGCCCATGCTGGTGGCCAGTTTGTGCGTGAAAAAGTTTGTCATCATGGGTCGTGTAGTGAATTTATGAAAAAAAGAGTGATACGAACTAGAAACTAACAGTAACAACTTTATTAGAAAACTAGGGCCTGCAATAGTATGTAGAACGGAAGAATCCCACATAAATGTATGGATCAAGCAACATATTTGGTTGGATCAACCAAAATATTTAGTGGGATCAACAAAATATTCATTACAATCAACCAAACTTTAATACCCACAAAATTTGGTTGAATCAATCAAGCTTATTTCTGAGCGTAGTTGAATGTTTGACTACGTTGTCAAAACTTCATTTTATTGGTTGAAGATTAAACTATTTTTTTATTCCTTTTTACTTAAATGAAAATCAATTTTTCCAAACGAATGAGATAAATAAATTTGAAAAAAAAAAAATTACTGAGGACGTCCATACACAGAAAAGTCAGGTTTTCTCTTTTCTTGTGTAAATTATATTTCCAGTAATTTTCGGTTTTTTGTTTATAAAATGAATGAAAAATATTAAATGACAACTATCCATTTCTGAGTTTTACTGGTAACAACATCACATTACAATAACCAAGATGAAAATAACTTCTTCCTCGTTTTAGAAATCCACTCTCAACATTTGGTCGCATCATTTGTTTATAAAATTAACAAACACTATCGAATTCACATTTGTTCGTTATTTACATTAAGATAAAATTTGGACAGACTGGATCACAGATATTATTATGTTTTAGTTTGCAATTTTTTAATTAAATTACAAATACACAGTCTGCAGTGAATCTTCATTCGCAACAACTTCCATAAAAAGTTGTGAGAAGTTTTGGTGACCTTTGCCTAATCGACACTCCTTCATTTCATCTGCGGTCATGTTATCGATTGCACTGCTCAACATATTTATTTTTACTCTCGAATGATGCATGTTTGTTGCATATATTCCACGAAGAATTCCATTATATTCCAATATTGCAGAAGCATCACCACTAGGTGTTGATAATACAATATACTCTCGGGTTGGCACTGGCACATATCTATTCTTTTCTACTCGCAGTCTAATTGGTATACCGGCAGGAATAACGTATCTTCGGAATTCGAATCGCCGGTTCTGGTTTGTGCTGGGAATAAGCCGAACATATCCAAGTTGTGATAGCGCATATCCAAGTACTTGATCAAAAGGCAGTTTGCTAGAAGGAGACCTGGACCTATGACGAATAGTTCGCTCCTCAGGAGTGGAAGGACGGTCAGGAGATTGCTGTCTGCCAAAATAAGAAGAACCAGGATTACGTTCTCCATCAGGATTCCATTCAGACTGTAAGGAGTCGTTATTTGCAAAAGTTTTAATAAAGTGCTTTGGGAAGTTCAGGTAATTTTTGCCTACTGGACAGTCCCTAATTTCATTTTGGGTCATATTGTCAACTGCGCCACTTCTCATATTTATTTTCACTCTCGGATTATGTCTTTGTATCCTATATATTCCACGAAGAACCCCGCTATACTCTAATATTGCAAAAATGTCACCATTGGATCCTGATAACACGATATTTTCTCCAGTTGGCTTGTAGCCATTGTTTTTACCGTCTGCTCGGAATCTAATTGGCTTATCGGCAGGAATAACGTATTTTCGAAATTCGAATCGGAGGTTCAGATTTGTGCGGGGACTAAGCCGCATATATCCTAATTCTCTAAGTGAATATCCAAGTACTTTGAGAGAAGTAGGCCTGCCAGGAGGAAACCTGGAACCGACACGAAGAGGAGATGAATCTTGTCTGTCAGATGAGGAAGAAAAACTAGGATTATGTTCGCTATTAGAATTCCCGCTGGACTGTGAACTTAATTCTGCAAGAAGAAATAAACGACTAAGTTTTTTTGTTGATCACACAAAATATTTTTGAAATATAGTAACGTCCAGCCCTACAGAAGCCGAGTGCAAAAACGCTCTCATAACATTATTGTCAATGAAAGATTTTTTGATACACAAAAACCTTCATGAGACAAACACATTTTGATTTATCCAATTCTTTCTTAAACACTTTTTCAACCAATTTTTCTGTTAAAAAGCGCTTTCCAGAGAATCACTAAGATTGAAAAAATTGAAAAAAAGGAGAAAATAAAATAAAGAATTGAATTTCACTTATTTCAAAAAGAGCTCGGTACCTCATTTTCATCTAGAATATGAAATAATTTTAAAATTTACTTATATTATTTTATGACTGGCACACCGTGTGTCTAATTTTTATTTCAAAAAATGTGGAACAAGTAAGATAATATTATTATTTTTCTTGAAAATGAGTTCTAAAATTGTCATCAAATGATTTAAATTGATGATAACGTAAATGGAGATAATTCCATGTGTATAAAGATTAAATACAAGCATGTTTGAGATGTCGAGGACATGAAAAGAACGGAAGATCCATGAAAAAGACAAAACTCAAACAGGGGACCTCTAATCATATCTATTTTCGCATTTTTTTTTGTAAAGAATTTGTTGACTTATAATTTGCAACTTAGGCAGTATACGTGTGCAGATAAGAGAATAATTTTTTCTGCTTTGTCAATTATATCCCCATAATTTACATACACAAAAGTTCCAGCAATATCCAGTGTTCATCGAGCAAGAAAACCCGATTTAATTAATTTTGATTACAGAATGCCGACTCTTTCCCTTATTCCATTCTTTACCTGAATTCTTTTTTTCTGAATATTTGACTATTTCGTTAGAAAATTAACCATTTTATATGAAGTTCCTCTCTTCTAATGAAAAGTTTAACTATTTGTTCGTAAATCCAAGAATTTGGTGAAAAACTAATTAATTAATTTTTGTAAGTTCAACTGGTTCTTTAAAAATTTATTTTTATTATATGAAAATTATGTTTTTAATGAAAGTTCACATCGTTAGGTTGGTAATTCAACTGTCTTCTAAAAAATGCGTCCTTCCTCTTTCAAAATTCTACTATTTGTTTAATAATTTAACTAGTTTTCTTGAGAAGAAATTCCTTTTTGTATAAATTTCTACTATACGTTTACAAATACAACTATTATGGCAGAAAATTCGTCTCGTTGTCTAGAAAATTCATCTTTTATAGTAAAAAATTAATCTTTTTTTGGTTGTAAAATCCTTTCTGGTTAAAAATTCGACAGTTTGTTTGAAATTTGAACTATTTTGTTGAAAATTCGTCTCCTTGGCTTGAAAATTCAACTAAACAGTAAAAATGCAACCTTTTTGTACAAATTAGTCTTCTTTGATGAGTTTAGATATGTATTTATAAATACAACTGTTTTGTTAGGAACAAATGTTCAATTCAACCATCTGGCTAAAAATTCATCTTTATTGGTTAAAAAAGAACTTGTTAAAATTGTTAAGTTCAACTTTTAAAGTTGATAATTCAACCCTACTAATGAATTTGTCTTTGTAGGTTGAAAATTGAACTTTTTGTTGAAAAATTTTATTATCTTGTTAAAAAGTAGTTTAAGTTCCGCTTTTCGAAATCTTGAGTTGAAAAGGGGGACTTCAGATTCGCTCCACAGAAATGGGAACGGCCACATTTATGCAAGTGTTATATTAAATATTATAATAAAAATTATTGATATATTCTATTATTATATTCACCAATTGAATTAAGGATGACTGCAAACGTGAAAACGAAAGTAGAGACAATCTTCATTTTCTCAGACTAGAAGAAAAACTGATTTATATTTCTTCGCTTATAATCATGTATAATAATTATTCTAGTGCTTCACGAGATTAGAAATAAATACAAGCAATCGTCATCTCACGTATACGTAAGATAACGATATTGTCGACGTCAAGAGTGTCCTTCTGAGATATTTCTGTCCGCTTATATTCTTTATTATCATAATTATAGTTATTACATTCTCATCTCAACGAGAAGGTTTTTCAGGCCTTAAAGGAAAGGAAGTGTTCGTTATCCAGCCATTGTTGACCAACGGTTTGAGTTTATCCATCGAAAATGGGGTTTAAAAAATAAAAAATTTCATTTTTCTGAAAAACCATATGATATATGAAAAAATTGTAGTGAGCAAAATTGTCCATCTCAAAAAGAGGAACAAGGTTTTCTGATACCAAGCTTTTAATAAGATACATATTATTTAAAATGAAAAATTCCATCTTCCTTCCAAACTGTGCAGCATAATCTAAAACTACAGAGAAAAATTAATGGGAAATAAATAAAAAATAATAAAATCATCAAATGAGTGTGCTTTATTTTGTACTGCCCAAAACAGCAGTTGCGAACTGCGGCACAATATTTATAAAAAATAACGTTTAGGAAATATTCTAACTGAAAACGAAGGTAAAATTACAGTTTTCAAGGTTTTTACATTCAATTTGAAAAAAGTAGTAGACTAATAGACCTATTACAATACGTAAGATTAAAAAATATGCGTAACGTAGTTTACTTTTGAAATAAAATCACCATACATTTTATTTTAATCAAAATTCTATTGAATCGTGAAAAACGATTTTTTTTTACGAAAACAGCGCGCAATGTGTAAAAATATTGAGAAGGAGAAATTTTCGAAGGAAGGCATAGGGCTAGAATAGGGCCACTTTTTCGACTTATCTGAAAAAAATCGACTTTTTGAAGTGTAAAGGTGAACGACTTTGTTGAAAACATAAATACAAGTAATCATTATCTCACGTATGTAATATAACGAAATTAAAAGTGTAAAGATTCTCCATCTAAGATATTCCTATCGTTTTACAGTTTTTATTTTCATCATGATGATTATTTATTTTATGTTCCAAATTGAGTATCGACGATTTCGTCAGAACTCGACGTTTTTGTGCTCACTGTTTGAAAAGAATGCTTAACTTTCTAAGGCCAACATTTTTGGTTTTATCTATCGAAAATGCATTAAAAAAATAGAAAAATCCAGTTTCCGGATGAATTGTACAATATATGATAAAATATTCATAAAAAACGGTTCACCTTGAAAAGATCTACAAATTTGGTTGAAAAATTCCGCTCACACTATGTATGTAATAACAAAAATAGGTCAAAAGGTCATATTAAATCTATATAGTGATAATCTAATTACTTTTTTAAATTGCTTACGTAAAAAACTCTTGAATTGCATTCTTAATCTAATTTACATTTTATTTCAATGGATTGCTTATTTAATAATACTTTTTAAAGTGTGTTCGCTGGCTAGGGAAAATCTGGAAATCAGGGAAAATTCCGGAAATTTTGTTGGTCAGGGAACGTTCGAGATTTTGAAAAAAAAAAAAAATGGGAAAAGTATGAGTTTTTCTTAAAGAAGCACTTTAAGTAACTGTCATTTTTGCTCAAATCACTTTTTATTCACTTTGATAAGATTTCAAAAAATCTGAAAGAATTTTTAATATTTTTGGGCATTTGAAGAGATTCCAAGCATTTTCTTAAGATTAAAAATTCTTAATGAATTTTGAAGTATTTAGTTGAAAGTTGTAAGGAAATTTCCATGAGGTTATAAAAAATTTCGCAGAATTTTGGCAGAATTTTATGGGACCTATAGGGTGTTAGGAAATTGAAAAAGATTCCGAAGAATTCCATAAGATTTCCGAGGATTTCAATGATCTTAAAGGATTTTAAAAGCTCTCAAGATATTTTAATGAATTTTTCCAGGGTTTTGCGCAATATCATTAGATTTTGAGTAATTCGAAGCGAATTTATAACTTTTAAATGGACTGTAAAGAATTTAGTGATAACAATTAAGGAATAAAAGGCAGATTAAATCGATCAATTTTTGTTCGTGGTAAGCTTGAAATAAAATAAAAATTATAGATATAATATATTATTATATTCTCCAATAGAATTCAGGATGATCGGCGACCGCCAAACTGAAAATGAAAGTATAGAATAATTTGGTTAACAGTATAACTAACTCATTAGAGGACATATACAGTTGTTGATCGTTATCTCACAAATCATAGCCTTCAAGATTGCTCTTCTGAATATATTCTAAAAATTATTTAGTAAATTTTTTAAAACTGGTCTTACAAATTTTTCACGTCTCAGCGAACGCACATTTCGCATTTTTTATTGTCATCGTTCTAATTATTATTATCATTATTCTTATCCAAATATTAAAATGCTGAACTGGCTTGAGAATTTGCGCACCTGTGTAAAACTGTGCTGATAAAAAGTATAAAATTGCAATCTATTTACCATTCATTATAAAAATTGCTTGACTTTCTCAAGGTAAGCGAAAATTGAATATACACGTCTCTGTGCAAACCCTACTTTTTTCTTTCAGGTTATATTCTTTATGTGATGAATCTTCTGGTCTGCATTTCTAATGAAATCCGATGAAATCTTGTAAAATCGCTAATATCCCTTGAAATATGATATCATACGGAATCTTTGGAAATAACTTGAAATCCCTTGGAATAATTAGGATCTTATGTAATATTCGAAACTATATTAATATTTTTGTTGAAATTGTAACAAATTATGTTGTAAATTGAAAATTTAAGTTTAAAGTTCATTTTATTGGTTGAAGACTGGAATTTCTTGATGAAAATTCGTTTATTTTTTTGGTTGAAAACTAATTTTGTTTGAGCTAGAAATTCAACTATACAATTTTTCTTTGCAAATCCACCTTTTTGAATAAAAACTAAACTGCTCGTTTAAAAGTTTGGCAACGTTGTCGGAACCTCATATTATTGTTTGAAGCTACAATCGTTTTTTCAAGAATAATTCTTTTTTTTTTTGAAAATTAATGTTTTGAACAGAAAACATATAAATATAAACTCACCATTTTATAAAAAGAGAGAATCAAGGCTTTTCAACTTATTTTTTAGCCCTTAAAGGACACACTTTCAAACAAATTTCCAGATATTTGTGGCTGAAAAAAATTGTGAGTGATGTTGAAACAATACAGAATGAGAAAAAAAATATTTATAAATCCTCAGTGATAATTTAAATATTCGAGCGAAATATTTTTGAAAAAAAATGTAGACAATCGGAAAAAATCAGAAAACCCGTGGGGTCACAGTGATGCCAAGTGTCCTTCAAGGGTTAAATTACATTGCTGGTAATTTCCAGTAGTTTATTTATAAAATTAACAAATAATACCAAATGATAAAGCAATAAAAACAATTTATACAGGCAGTAAAGCGAGTGTAAGGGTAAATGGGAAACTGAGCGACTGGTTCGATATTATGCAAGGGGTGAAGCAAGGATGCGTTATGTCCTCGTGGCTATTTATCATATTCATGGATAAATGTCTAAGAACTGCCCTCTTCGACGAAGAAGGTGTAAATCTCGAAACCGTCAAGGTACGTGGGTTAGCTTTCGCAGATGACAAGATTCTTATGGCAGAATCAATCGAGGACTTGCAAAGAATGTTGAATAAACTAAATACAAGCATGGAGAACATGGGCCTCAAAATTAACGTGAATAAAACGAAAATCATGGTGTTTGAGGGAAAAAGCGAGAAAACAATGTGCAACATTGTCCTAAATGGTGAGGGATTAGAACAAGTTGACAAGTACGTATATCTGGGTAGCCTATTCACTAGCGACGGAAAAATAGATGGGGAGTTAGATAGGCGCATAAATAAGGGTAAGCAGGTTATCGGTAGAGCAGGATCCATCCTCAGAAATAAAAACATATCAAAAAAAGCTAAAATGGCCATACATAACTCTATCTTCGTACCAACTGTACTATACGGTAGCGAGACATGGACCTGTCAAGAAAAGGACAGGAGCAAAATCAACGCGATCGGCATGAAACCTCTCCGCATAATATGCGGGAAAACACTGATGGACAAAGTCAGAAATGAGACAATCCTCAAAGAATGTGGTACACAAGAGACACTAGTTGACATATGGGAAAGAAATCAGCTAAGGTGGTTCGGACATCTTGAAAGAATGAAAGATGAACGACTGACGAAGCAAGTGTATAAAGGTAAAGTAAATGGTAGAATGCCCAGAGGTAGACCGCCGAAAGAATGGTCAGAATCTGTGAATGAGACATTAATCCGAAGAGACGTAAGAAGCCATAGGAACAGAAGAGCTTGCGTGAAGAAATGCATGGACGTGAAGGAAGCTAGAGTAGTATGCCAGGACAGAAATGTGTGGCGACAAATAGTTTGTAAACAGAGTGACAATAGTGTGAATGGCGCCTGAAACAGAGACTTTGGATACTAATGGGCCCAAGTGGGGAACCATACATAACAATTTTGTGAGGTTCCTCACTTGGGGTGATCGCTAGAGAGATTGATCAGCAACCTGGGTCGGAGCAGTGTTGCGGAATGAACGTGTCATCTAAATAAATGACACGAGAATTCCAGATCGATCTAAAACACCTATCCCTAACACCTATAAAACTCCTATATACCTTATGCCCATATACCAACCTACTCTATACCTATTCACCTGTTTACTATTCCCCAACCGAGCAAGTCACGCCTACCCCGAAAGGGAAATGGCTTAATGGTATAATAATAATAATAATAATACATTTTTATGGTCTACTACTCTTTTTCGACAAAAGCTAAAGATTTTACTGCAAAATATTACTTTGCAAACGAATAATCGATGACACTATTATAATTATATTGGATCTTATAATTTTTTTGTAACAAATAATTTTATCAATCATTTTTCGCTTCCGCATTGAATTAAAAACATCTGCGCATTGAATCCAAGAGATGATAATAGAAGAACGAGAAAATAATCATCTTTTTTCCGTCATTTGCATTGACATAATATTTCAAATAATAATAATCTAAAAATCGATAGCACGTACACACTGTAAATTTAATTACAAATTTTTCAAAAAAAAATCTAAAATAAATTAAAGATATCAAGAGGAATGTTTGGGTTTACCACTTTTATTATTGAATCAATGATACATTTACTTGTTGTTGCAAATCACAATTTGCATAATCCATAATATTGCGCAATCTACTTTACTGAGTAGTAGTGCATTGCGTCCCTTCAGAGGCAGAGATTTAAACGTTGACCGCACAAAAATGAATGAAAAATAAAAAATTCCATTCTGCGGTCAAACTATTCAAGTTACGACTAATGGTGATTGACAAAAATTATGCAATTAAAAAAGATCTACAAATTTGTTATTGAACACTTTCTGATAGGGCGCGAAGTTTTTATTTTATTCGTAAAAACATTAAAAATGAAAAAATTAAATTCCTGGACAAACGACACAGGGCAAGAAAAAAACAATAAGACAAAAGTTGTTATTCCAAGAAAGAGCTACAAATTTATCGATGATCATTTCGTGATAGGATGCGTAGTTTTTGTTTTAATCGTGAAAAATCAAATTAAAAATTAAAAAAATTAAATTTTTAGGAAAACGTCGCAGGGCACGAAAAAAAAATTATGAACAAAAGTTGTACACCCATCAAAAAATATATATAAATTTGTCATTGATCACTTTCTGATGGAACAAGCAGTTTTTGTGTCAATCGTAAAAAATATCATTAAAAATAAAAAAATATATATTTCTTTTAAACGAAGCAAGGTATGAGAAAAAGTTTTCACGTGAAAGATGTTCCCCCAAAAAGAATCTACAAATTCTTTATTATTCATTTTTTGATAAGACGAGCAGAGTTTCTTTTAATAGTAAAAAATTATCTTTTTGGAAAAACAAAGGAAGTTACAAAAGCTGTCCATTTAACAAAATTTTACGCCCAAATTGTATCTACACATTTTCTTAGAACCACTCTACACTAAGATGCGTATTTTTGGTTTGAATCGTAAAAAATAACATTGGAAATGAACAAATTCAGTTTATGGGAAAAGGGCGTAAGTTGCAATAAAATCTTTAATAACAATTGTTTTTTATAGAATACGCATTTAGTTAATTATAAAAAAAGACAATGAATATACGTCCATTTTAATACCATTGCATATTATGAATTGTGATGATGTAAATTCATTGAAATGATACGTATTTTTCAGGGTAGTTGAGAAAAAAATTTAATGCAAAAAGAAGAACAAATATTAAAGTAATGATGACAAATAAAATTTGTATTTCAATTTGCATTTGATTCTTGCATTTGATAGAATAGTGTTGAATATAACATAGAAAAATTCGCATTTTGGATAAAATCGAGTGCGAAGCACGAAATATGTGATGAGAATGTGTTCGTTAAGGCCAAAGAAGCTTTAACAAAAGAGAATTCACAATCCCCAAATTACAGTTGTTGAAGCTTTGACCTCTAGTTTTAAAAAGTTCTTTGCACAAATGTGGGGAAAACACAATGGTCGAGCACGTAGCTCGAGATAAATACATTATCGAGCGCGAAGCGCGAGAACCAACATTTGCGCGACCTATTTAACACAAATTATTGCATCTTTATATTGTATAGTTTTTAACGTCAACGATTTTTTGAAGTTACAATCAACGTAAAATTCATATCCTTACCGGTGATTCACTGACATTTCCCGGTTTCCCGGTCCAGCGGCCACAATATTCCACACACTTTTTAAGCATTAAAAAATTGTATCCATCTACAATTTTTGCTTTTCATTTAACAAAAACTATTACAGAGCACATTATTTTTTAAGGCTATTTTCATACTTACGATGAAGTTGAATGAGGATAATGCAAAAGTAACTCACCTGGAACAAGAAAAAGAAAAAAATTTTGTTTAATTCAATTATTCTATTTAGCAAAAGTATACATTGCATTGGTTATTGAAAATGGGTTGTCCAAAAAATTATTAGAGGTTTTCAATTAATTGAATTTAAATAATTTAATTGATTTTGAAAATTATTTAATCATTACATTCTCCTCAGAGAAGGTATTATATTTGTGTAAAATGTAAGCCCCCATCCCTTCCGTTTTTGGCAAATGTCCATGTTTTGTGAGTACCTGAACCCGAAAAACAGGTTTTTACGAATTTGGTACACTCTTTTAGTGTCAGAAACTGAAATTCAAGTTCTTTATCCAGCTATTCCAGAGAAAAATTCGAAGCCCTACAAGATTGTCATGAAAACTTTCCAAATTTTTTTGAAAAATCGGAAATTCTAATTTTGATCGCACAAAAAATAATGAAAAGTCAACAATTTCAGTTTTCAGTCAAACTATACGTAGTTTTTATTTAATTCATGGAAACCCATTAAAAATAAAAAAATACATTTTTGGGCAAACTACAAAAGCTAAGAAAAAAATAAATCGACAAAACTCTTTGACCGAAAGAAGAGCTACAAATTTGTTATCAATCGTTTATTGATAGAATAGGTAATTTTTATTTTAATCGTGGAAAATAATATTGAAAATAAGAAAATTGAATTTTTTGGAAAAACGACGCAAGGTACGTAAAGATATCATAAACAAAAGTTGTTCACCCAACAAATATCAATAAATTTGTTGTCAATAATTTTTTATGCAACGTGTAGTTTTTGTTCTAATCTTATCTTTTTAGCACTTATCTAAGAGAAGATAGTTATGAACATTATTAAATTGTTCAAACAACTATGTTTGTTAACTTGCATTAATTATTACTTCACTATGTAAAAAGTGGGTAGAAAGTTAAAAAATTTCAGAGGAAACCGTAGCTATCTACAGGAGCATTTATAAAGAAGAAGATAGTTATAGACAATAATGATCAGTACAAATAATTATTTCTGCTAAATTAAATTAATTATTCACTCACTTCTAGTGAAAGGTAGAGAAATAGTTTAAAATTTAAGAAAAACCCGCAAATTTCTAGTATTATTCAAATTGAATATTATTAACGATAACAGTACATTGTTTAAACAATTATATTTATTAAACATCAATTAAGTATTACCTCCCTCTAATTAGAAATTGAGAATTTTATGTATAAAAAACAATTTGCATTAAGAAAACAGCAAAAAAGGCATAATTAGCGCCGAAAACTCGCAAAACTCAATTTTTCACTTACGGGTGTTTTTCGGGACCTTATAAAAAAGACTTACGGGGGTGATATTTAAAAAGTAATATCTCATTCGTATTTCATAGCTAATTTTGAAAAGAGATGTACAGTTTCAACTCGATTCACCTAATGTTGACGATTCTGAATAAAATTTACAAAAACGTATTTTTTTCTTATGGGAAATACGTGTGAAATTTCATGGAGCTTGAGTACACATTTTTCTTCAAGTATATGTTATTATTGTTAGATTATAATAAAGAAAGCATAATTGTATTAAAAAAAAAAGAAAAAAAAAGAAAAATTTCTCCCTCCCCCCCCCCCTCTGAATATACATATTTTTAAAAACAAAGAAAATGGATTTTTAAAATGTATTCGAACAAATTTCCGGGCGACATGCATGAAAATTAGGAAAGAAAAATTTTGGACAGTACATTTTACTTTGAAAATCTTGTGGGTAGGAAAAGGAAAAGCAACAGACAGAATGTACCCCTGAGTTGAAAAGAGCAAAGCACAATTACGTATGTACGTGCAAGTGCACTCTATTTTCTGAGGTCCACTTGTTATGCGAGTACCACCCACAGTGATATTCTCTGCATAATTATTACAGTACTCTCTGCTGGGACTTCTTATCGGTCTTGCGGACCGACCTGACTCGAATATATCATTCATTTCGGTATGGGAAAGAAGGGATTTTTGCACCAAGTCGCGTCGCGTCGAGTGAAGTGGAGCTAACCGGACGTGATGATTAATAATCAATGCGTACCTCTGCCTCTGCGACTGAATCCGTATGGAGATACTGATATTGCTTCTGATACGTGGAAAGGGTAACAAATTCTGATATTCAATATGGAAGTCAATTCGCTCGAAATGTTTTGCAAAAATATCACAAAACTATTTCAACTTTGTTCAATCTCGATTTTCAATCATATTGCGTAGATAATTGAAGCAGCGGCTCAAAGAACGTTGTATGAACAGGCATTTTTGATTTCTATTTTGACTCTTTTTAATTTGCTTCAAAATTGTATCCAATTTAGAAATTCGATTGAGTAGACAGGGTGATCCGAAAACAAAAATTTAATTTCCAACAAAATAGTTGAATTTTCAACCTACAAAGATGAATTTTCAACCAAATGGTACTTTATCAAAGAGAAAAAGATTAAAGTTGGACCAAAAACTGTTACATTTGAACCAAATAATTCGATTGTTTAAGGATAGTTGAGTTTCCTACAACAACGAATTTTCAAACCAAGTAGACGAATTTTCTGCTGAAATAGATGAATTTCCAACAAAAGAGTTGAATTTATCGACCAAAAAAGATGATTTTTTAATAAAATACTTGAATTTTAAATAAATTTAAATTTAAATTTTTAGAAAAATAGTGGTATCTTTTAGCAAACACTTGAATTTTCTACCTACAACGATTCATCAATTTCCAACCAAAAACGATGAATTTTCATTGAATAATGTAATAGTAGATATTTCAATCCAAAAAGATTTTTATTTTTTATAAAAAAGAGTTGTTTTCAACCAAAAGGAAGAATTTTCATCAAAATAGTTGAATCCTCAACCAATGGAAATAATTTTTCTATCAACAGTTGCATTTTTATCAAAAAAAGATTCAATTTCTACTAAAACAAATTAAATTTTAACCTAAGAGATGGAGAAAGCAACTGCAAAAAAAGGAAATAGAAATACAAGGCAAACAAATGACTAAGTAATTACAAAATAGTTACTAACAATAAAATTATTATACTACTAACAATACAACTACTTGGTTAAAGGTTGAATGACTATGTTCAAAATTTGTTTTTTTTTTGTTTTTTAAAGATTCATGACCATAGGTTCAAATTCGGTTTCTTTTATTAAAAACTAAATTTGTTTTACTTGAAATGTATCCATTCAATTTTTAGTTGAAAATTGATCTTTTTTTTAGTTGAAATTATATTTTCTGTAGAAAATTCGTTTTTGGTAGAAAACTAATCTTTGTGGTAAGAATATTTGCTATTTGGTTGAGAATTTAATTATCTTGTTAGAAATTCACTTTTATTTTGAAAATTATATGGCTGAGAGTTCAAATATTTCTTTTAAAATCCGCCTTTTTTTGGATAAAATCTACTTTTTTTCATTTGAGATTAGAATATTTCTGGTTGAAATATCAACTACTTGTGTTGAAAGTTGAAATATTTTGTAAAGAATTAATTTTTTTTGTTTAAAAATCGTAATTATAGTTGAAAACTTATCTCTATTCTATGGATAAAAATTCAACTAGTTCGATGCAAAATCGTTGTTTCTTGGTTTGAAAATTAATTGTTTAAAGTGGAAATTTAAGTATTCCATTTTTCATTGAAAATTGATCTTTTTACTTCAAATCAAACAATTTATTTGAAATTTCACATGTTTTGTTGAGAATTCGTCTTCATTCGTAGAAAATACACCTTGGTTAAAATATCGTCTTTTTTCGTTGAAACATCACCTGTTCTTACAATTAAAATCTTTTTTCATTAAAATATCAGCTATCCTATTTTTTGTTAAAAATTAATTTTTATCGTTTGAAAATTAGTTTTTCTTGTTGAAAAATAATTAATTTAACTGAAAGTTAAGGTATTTCCTCTTGGGTTAAAAATTTATATTTTTTAGTTATAAATTCAACTAGTTTGATGAAAATTCATTTAATTCGTTAAAAATTCGTTTTTTGATAAAAAATTAATATTCTTGGCTGAAAATTAATTTTTTCTTAAACTCAACTATTTTTTTGAAAGTTACACTGCTTCGAAAACATTTTTTTTTAATTTAAGATTCATCATTTTAGTTGAAAATTCATCACTGCCCAGGTAAGAAAATTATATATAGTTCATATATAGAAGACAGAAAAGTGACATTTTCCATTTGTTTTATACAGAAAAATTTATAAAACAAATGAAAAATGTCGTTTTCTTGTCCACAATGTATAAACTGTATGACATATAACTTTTTCACCGGGGTTTGGTTGAGAACTGATCTTTTTTGGCTCAAAATTGAACTATTTTTTTGAAAATTCGTTTTCTTTTTGGCTGAAAAATAAAAGTCTCTTAGCTGAAATTCAACTTTTTTTTCAAATTCTTGTATTTCGGTGAAAATTCGTCTTTTTTTAGAAAAATAATCTCCTAGGTGGAAGAATCTTTTTTTTGGTTGAACATTCAACTGCTTGGTTGAAAGTGGAAATACCTTGTTAAAAATTCATTTTTTTGGATTAAAATTCATCATCAAAGTTCAAATTTTGTTGTTTAAAATTTATACTTTTAGTTGAAATTTTGTTCTTGTTTAAAATCCATCATTTCAGTTAAAAATCAATCTCTTTTGTTGAAATTTGAGTTAATTTCTTGAAAATTTGTCTTTCTTGTTGAAAATTAATTTTGTTAATTGAAAATTTACCTTCTCCACTTTTGGTTGAAATTTTGATTTTTCCTTCCTTTTTAAAACTTGACTGTTCCGATAGCTGATTTTAATACCGTATTGTTAACAAATTTCACTCTCAAAAATCCCTCACTTCACTAGTATTATTTTAACATAAAAACATAAAAAGAGGCGCACAATCAGATTTTATTTGGCAATTGTAAAGATTGTGCGATGCAATGGAATGTATCTCTTGGGAGTATCGATGGAGCTTTTCTTCTCGGCAATATTAACGTTTTCTTTGGAAAAGCTCGACTCTGTCGGATCTTTTCTCGAAGACGAAGACACGTCATTCAGTATACGTTTTCAGTGCGATTAGATTTTCCGGCGGAAGTGGATGTGGGGATTTTTACTTAAAGGTTGCCGCAATACTGTCGGCTCTGTGCATCTCTCAAGAGTCATGTCACGTGCCATGCGGGGTAGCATTTGACAAGTAGGGTAGAGAATTTAAGGAGCTGCGTACTCCCAAGGCATTCTCGAGCTTGTTATTCTCGCTTCAGAACATAAAGCAAATTGAAGATGCATTATTCGTAAAATATTAATCTCGTCAACATCAACGTCTCTCACAGATAAAATCACTTAACATATTCTTTGTTACTCGATGGCATAACAATTTTCTTCTCATTTATGTCAACAAATGGGGGAAAAATGCAGGACACGCACTCTCATACTAATTTGTTTGTTCTAGTACAAGTAAACGCCCCTTTTTAAGGGTTTCGTAGCCCCCGACAGAAACCCTTATACAGTGTGTCCAGCGTTTCGGAAAAGCGGGAATTGTATGGGAATTTTATTGGTGTGGGAAATGTACGGGAAATGTACGGAATTTTTTATTTTGAAGCGGGAATTTTGTAAGTACCTTAATGATTCAATTATGTAGACAAGTTTTTGTATAGTTGTTAATTTTAAAATATTGCGCGCCTTTAAACTACAAATGCGCGTGTTACCCGTCCAGCAGTTGAACTTCGATGCTGTAAGGAGTCGAAAATCGAAATCCGTTCGATTTTCGACAGAACAGACCATTTTAGTTTTAAAAGGCTACTGCACAAGCGCGAAAAATATATAGCGCTTCCGTGAGTCTCGAGCAATTTTTCCGTAAAACGTATCTGGGAATAATATACACAGACGAACCTATCAATAAGGCCGTTACGAATAAGACCGCTTCCCCTTATCCTTGCTCGAGCTCACCGAGACGCTTCCAGCATTCTCACGCTGACTTCCAAATTCCAGTGAACCGCTACCAATAGTGCCGCCGTAGAAATCGCAATTTGTATGGTTTTTAGGAGATTCATATTATCCAAATATATCGAATATTAATTGTGATATTTTCATATTTTATAATGTTTTTCGATGTTATAAAATTCATAATATGAGAAAAAACCCCATAAAGACCATAAAAATGGCGATTTCTACGGCGGCAATATTCGTAGCGACTAACTAGAATTTCGAAGTCAGCGTGAGAGTGGAAGAAGCATCTCGGTGAGCTCGAGCAAGAATCATGTCTTATTCCTAGCGGCCTTATTGATAGCTTCAACTATATTAACGAAAAAAAAAATATTTCGAGCAATCAGAAGTTAAAGCACTTCCCACAAAAAAAATGTCTGATTTACCAGGAGAAAATCCATTAAAAAGAAAGAAGTTTGATACGGACGTGAAGTGCTGTTTTGGACATTATAAAAGTGTCATCCGGTGCAAGTCGTACTTGAAATACAAATATTATTTTTCTTTCATTTCGAAAACTCTGTATAACATTTCTAAAGGGTAACATTTCCGATGATTCACTTAGAATGCATATTAAAAATAGCGCGGAATTAAGAAAAAGTGATATGTGAGTGAGGTTATATGCGCACAGGGAAAAAATTTGAACTATTTGAGCGGACAATTTCTTCGTTTGAAGTGCTCAAAACAGAAATACAAGCTAAAGCACTGAAAGTGAATGTCAAGCTTTGAAAATTACAGCTTTAACATGTTTTAACACAAACGATCAATAAGTTATTATGCCTTTAAAATGGAAGCTTTTACATCTTTCCAATAACATAATTTAAAAATGAATGTTGTTGAATCGGAAACCTTTAAACTTCTACAAATTAAACAGTTCAAAGATTTCTGGTTCTAAAATACAAATCCACGTTCTCGGTTTTAGTATTCTAAATTGAAGAAATTTTAAGCAATTTTCAATCAGAAACAATAAAAATAAAAATGAAGTAGATAGAAGTTTTTCGTAAGCTTTTATTAAGCTCAGATCTTCTCAAGCTAAGCTACTAACATCTATAACTTTCTTAAAACGGTGTAGCGACCATAAGATCGTCCAAAAATTTTTACAACTTCCCTCGTCAAACTTAACAAAACAAGAAAAAACAGCAATTAAAGAACTTAATCAGAATAAAGACATCATAATATTACCCGGAGACAAAGACAACACAACAATCGTAATGAATGAAGAAGACTATAATAACAAAATCATGGACCTTCTAACTGACGATACACATAAAGAACTTAAGAAAGACCCCACAAAAACAATAGCCAGCAAAACAAAAACCTTTCTAAAAGACTCAAATCTTGACAGCGAAATAATACCTAAATTAATACCTACTAATCCAAAACTTTACGGACTCCCTAAAATCCACAAAAACAACATTCCACTCAGATCGATCGTCAGCGCAATAAACGCACCAACTTACAACCTAGCACGCTTTCTCACCAAAAAACTAAATTCTTCCACAGAAAATTCTGTCACACACGTACAAAACTCTTTTGAGTTCATCAGAAAGATACAACAGATTTACATTCAACCCCAGGACATCCTAGTAAGTTTGGACGTAGTATCTCTCTTTACGAAAGTACCAATCTCTGATACAATCGATATTATTAAATCCTTTGCAAACTTCCCTTCGAATCTCATACCTTTGATAGAACACTGTCTCACTCATACCTACTTCTTCTTCAATGACCATTTCTAAGAAAAAACGTCAGGAGCAGCAATGGGATCTCCAATCTCACATGTAATAGCCAACATCTTTACGGAAAATCTAGAAACTAAAATCTTCAACAAATCCAAGCCTAAACCGGAATTTTGGTTCCGTTACGTTGACGACACTCTTGTCATCTGGAGACATGGACTAGATGAACTACACAAGTTCTTCGATTTCATCAATCAGTTACACCCTAATGTGAAGTTCACCGTGGAAATTGAACAATACGGACGATTGCCTTTCTTGGACGTAGTAGTTTATAAAAGATCTGATAACACATTAGGACATAAAGTTTACAGAAAACCTACACATACAAACAGATCTCTATATGCCTTCTCCAACCACCACCCATATCAAAAGCAATCGGTCATCAACTCCCTTGTATACAGTGCTGTCTCCATAACAGATAAATATAACTGACAAAAGGAACTACGAAATTTTAAACAAATCCCAATACGGAATGACTACACAAACAAACAAATCAATAAAGCAATAAGAAAATACAATTCAAACAAACATTTCAACACAACCTACTAAAGAAAAAGAGAGAAAAACGAACACTATCCTACTCTACATTCAAGGTATTACAGAACAAATAGGAAGAATTCTCAACAAACACAACATCCAAACTATATTTAAGCCAGCTGCGAAAATAGGGCACCTTCTAAACAACCCCAAAGACAAAAAGCCACTTCTCAGGGATCCGGGAGTATACAAAATCCCTTGTTCCTGTGGCAAAGTATATATTGGAGATAGCGGGAGGTCTGTGAGCCAACGTGTAGAGGAAGATGAGAGTAAAGTCAGGCTAAAACATTTCACGCAATCAGCACTAGCTGAGCATCATATCGAAACTAGACATAGTATCTTATTTGACAAAACAACCGTCATCGGAAAAACGTACAATATTTTTCCAAGAAAACATAAAGAAGCAAACGAAAATTCAAAATACCCTCATAGGGTCAATAGGGACAATGGATATAATACCAATCCGATTTGGCTTTCCGTCCTCCCGGGTTTTCTAAAAAAAATGGATTGGTCGATCAAGTTCAACCAGTCCCCATCATAGGGCACTTTGGCCCATTACAGGCATCGTACAAAATACATATTCACGGAACGTCGGCAACATTCAGACTTTCGCAAACGATTGAAACCTTAAAAAGCTTTAAAATTTTAATTTATCATAATGAATAATTGTGAAATCATTAAATCGTACATTCAATACAAAATACAATGCTGACATACAAATTTAAATTTTTGAAATTCAAACGATTCAACTGCATTTCTTTGAAAATGCTTGATACAGATGATTTCATTTCTATGTAATATACCATTTTTCTACTATTCGAACTATGCAACTATACACCATGTAAGCATAACTTGTATTTTCCATGTTTATAAGAAGTCTCATTTTTACAGAAGCATACCACAAAGCACTTTTTAAGTCTGATATATGTACAGGAATTTTGAAGAAGTCTGCGGGAAACGTACGTGAAATGTACGGGAATTTTATCACGCGTCTTCACTGGACACCCGGTTATAGTATCGGTCGGATGTCCGTCCGTCGTAGTGTAGTTGGAGAAGTAGGGAATAAGTGAGGGGAAGTGAGAGTTGATGAGGAAATTGAGAGTAGGGCAAGCAAGGGGGCGGGGGTGTATGAGAAGTGAGGGGTGGGAAAGTCAGATGGAAGTATAAGGAGTTGTGGGACTGGAGGGGAAAGGAAGAGATAGTATGGAAATAAGGCTGAGTAGGGAAGAGGAAGTATGTTGAAGGAAATGAAGGGTGGGGAAGAAGGGAAGGGATGGGAAGCAGGTGCAGGAAAGTGAGTGAGGAGGAAGTGTGTAAGGGGAATGGTGGAAAGGGAAAATTATAGGATAGGTAGTAAGGGAAGTGTGAAGTGAGGAAGGGATAAAGAGAGGAGGGGGGAGTGGAAGAAAGGAAGTTATCGGAGGGGTGGGGAAATAGGCGAAAGGATTGGGGATAGGAGAGGGAAGTATGGAAGGAGCAGATTTTAATGACTTAATTAACGTCATAATATGCTACAAAACCCTGTTTTGTATGTGCCCGACGCCTACTTCAACTAATTTTGAAGGCTAAATTGAGTTAAAATTACTGATATTTGTAATTTTTTTTGAAATTGAAAACGCCTAAATATTTTATTGAAAATTCAAAAATTTTCTTTAAAAGTCATCTTTTCTGGTGAAAAATTTAACTTTTATTGAAAATTCTTCTTTTTGGATAGGAAACTCATATTTTTGGATTCAAAATTCTTCTCTCATGACATAAAAGTCGTCTTTTTAGGTGAAAATTCATTTTCTTTGGTTGGAAATTCACTTCTCAATGAAAACTCAACTGTATGGTTGAAAATGTGTCTATTTTGTTGAAAATTCGTCTTTTTTTTTGGTTGAAAGTCCAAATAATCGGTTGTAAGTGCAGGTGTTTGGTTAAAAAAGGTTTTTTCTGAAATTCAAATTTTCAAGCTGATAATTCAACTGTCTTTTAAAAAAATAGTCTTTTTGGCTTGAAAATTCGCCCATTTGGTTTAAAATTCATCTCCTCTGAAAAATTCTTTTTTTTTGTCTTGAAAATTCAACTATTTGGTTAAAAATTCAACTATTGTCTTGAAAATTCGTATATTTTAATTCTCCTATTATTGGTATATTTTCTTGAAAAACGCTCTATTTTCCTTGTACCTTCAAACTTAAATTATTCCAAAACGCTTGAAAATTGATTAATTTTTGATTTTATATTTTCAAAATTTCAGAATTTTCAATGGTAACTCTTCAGAATTTGAGAACTTTAAACAGTAAATCTCAAAAATTTAAGAAAGTCTTTTTAATTTGCAATTGCAAATAATGCAAGATTTAAGCCTCACATTTAAAATTTCTGTAATATTGGTCATTTACGAGTACATTCGAAATTTCTTGAATTTGGATGTCATACATCTTTAAAATTGAAGACATTTCTATTGTAACTCTTTATATTCTAGAACTTTTAATTGTGAATGTTCCAAGTTGAAGAGTTTTCAATTTTGAAAATTTACAATTAATAATTATTATGCAAGATTTAAGCTTTACAGAAATAAATGTTAATTTTTGTGATTTACATTCAAAATTTCTTTAATGGACTTCTGATCTTCAGAATCATTCTCTGAGAATTTTTATTTATACATATTTAAAATTGAAGAGCTTTCAATTACAAATTTTCATAATTGAACTGATGAAAGAAAAACATTTAAAACATCATTTTGAACTATACTCTCTAAATATGAATCAGCGATAAGTAATATTGCTAATTGTAAAATATGTTCAAAATTGTATGATTTTGATATAGGATAAAATTTTATATTTAAATCAAAGTTGCAGATTACTTAAAGCCGATTAAAATGAAAATTAGAATAAAACCAAAAATAAATTAAAATGCTATGAAAGCAGATATAGCAATTTTAATATTTATTTTAATTTATGCTCAATATTTATATTTTATTGTACATGAAATTATAGCATACATTTTAATTTGATAATCAAGCAATCAAACTAAAAATGATGTAATAAGGGCTATTTTTGCTAGTTATAAATAATAATCTATAATAATTATACACTTAAAAAAAGTTTTGATAAGAATATGATTTAACTGGAAATTTTTATTGTTTCAACTAAAATTCGGGTAAAAACAAAACAGAATTTCCGCTCCAAACACATTTTTACCGGAATATTTAGGTCGTAAGAATATTAAAAAAGGGATTTTCATTTTGAAAATGGGCACCCTAGCATTCTGGCCCGTGTTCAAATAAGAACTATGGATTTTTAACTGAAATTTTCTTTTTTCTACCTTAGGTGTTCAAACGAAAAGTAAAAAATTACTTCCATTTTATTTATATGTCGAACTTGGCCTCATTTTCTATGAAAAAAATTAATTTAATAAAAATTTCACTGTTTGCTGCTTGTTTGATAGTCTGAGCTACTTCCAGGCAGAGGAGTTTCTTTTTCATTTTTGAATTAAGAAAAAAAGCGCTACTTTTAACGGTTTACTAGTATTTTTATTTTAAATTAATTTTTAGCAAATTGATTGATTAATATTAAAACACATAAATTAATTTTTGATTTAAAAATATTGGGTAATATCGATACCCGGTCTAATATTCAGAGAATCGAGAAAAAATCTGCTTCAGCCCGGATTTGAAACGGGAACGCCACTATTCGTGAGTGGAGCGTTAACCAAGCTTGCAACCGCGGCTACTACTGGTTAACGCTCCACTCATGGATAGTGGCGTTCTGAGTTTAAATTCGGACTGAGGCAGCTTTTTTTCTCTTTGCTCCAAATATTAGATCAGTAATAGACACTATTCGATAACTGAACGTCAAAAATTAATTAACATCCTGGTCAACAAATCAACATCATTTTCCTATATTTAACTTTCTAATTCCCTTCATCTGACGAAAATCATATCATTATTTCACTATCCCTTCAAGTTTGATTTGCTGTGATAATACACCAACTGCAAATATATGCTAATGGTTAAACTGATAATGAATTAAAATATTATTCCGTACGCATAAATTTAATAGGAATGTTTGCAGGTTACCTAATGAACATCGTCGAATTCGCAAACGTTGTAATGAGACTGGAATATGATAATGTTATTAATTATGCGAATTCTGTATTTGGGATTCAAGAGGTATCATTTCTGGACTCAAAGCTTCTTTGGTTTCTCGTTGGCTGAAATTGTTCAATAATCTGGCTATAATTAAGCGTTCGCAGGGAAGCTATTACGCTCGAATGTATATTGCACATTATTCATAAAAAAGTCTTTCATCCGACTGATATGTCAATAGTACGAGAATGATAAAACTTCTAATATTGTACTCGAGTCCCATCACGAGTTATATTTGTCATTTTTGTCAAGTGGTTTTGTTCATTGTTCAGAATAATTGTTCTTGGAAAATAAATAATGGATTCCCTTTGTCTTGCATTTTATGAATGAAAAATGTGCTTGTAGATAATGCACATAATATGCGCAAAACTATGGAGTTAAAATTCATTCGTCCCTTTGAATCACTTCTTGTTATAATTAAAATACGATTTAATAGAGTTCCTGATTTTATATTTCAGTTTAAAAAAGAGGGAACACTTTTAGATACCAAACATGAAGATTGTTATTCTCATTTCAAAATTATATTTATTCAGGGTGGCTCATGCGCCGGGAAACCAGGAAAGCAGGGAATTTTTTGAGATCGGGAAAAAACGAGAAACGGCAGCGACTTAAGGAATTAAAAATTTAAAGCGCTAGGATAAAAAATTGTTCGATAAAAAACTTTTAAAGTTGAGGACCTGTGAAAATAAATTAATTAATGAATTGCAAAACATTACTGTATTTCGAGTGTTAAATGTAGAACAATAATTAATTTTAAAAGACGATTCTGGATCTGTTCAAAATTAAACAGTTTAAAGATTTTAACTTGAAAGTTCAACTGTTTCCATTCGAAAGCATCAGATAGTTAAACTAATTTGAACTTCGTATTGAAACCTTAAAAACTATTTTCAATTTTCAAATAATTTGAAATTATTAGATTCATAACTAAAAGCATTTACAAAATTTCAAATCCTATTAAAATATTGTTTCAGTCTAAAATATTCCATTTTTAACCCATTCCATTTGAAAATTTTTGAAGGAAAAAATAACGATACTTCCATATTTAGAAATATTGGACTATTTATTTTAAATGAGCAGTTTGAATCGAAAATCAGCAACTAAACAATTCGAAACTAAATTGTTCGAAGTTGAAAGCCTTGAATCGTTCAAATTTTAGTGTTAAATTGAAATTTTGAACGTTACAATTTTGATTTTTCCATTTGAAAAATATTAAATTTGTAACTGCAAGTATTGAATTTTGATATATGAATAACAATGGGACATTTATTAATTTGAAACGATTTAAAATAAAAATGATTCAGCCTAAAAGATTTATGTATAAAGAAACGTTTAAATTTCACAATTCTAATTTTGGAAGAAAGGGAAGAAATTTTGGTATTTAACTTTTTTACGAATTGAAACCGGAACTTTCTTATATTTTTATTGAATTAAGGAAGAGAAAATTTTGTATTTCCAACATTTTTATTGAGTTTGAAATGAGCAAATTTTAGTTTTATCATTTTTATTCAATTGACAGAGGGAGTTTTTATATTTTAAAGATTTTTATCGAGTTGGAAAGGAAGAAATTTTGGTTTTCAATTTTTTATTTATTGGAAAAAGGATTATTTTTTATTCTAACGTTTTCATTGAGCTAGGAGAAAGAAAATTTTGGTTTTCAATTTTTTCTCAATCAGAAAAGGCCTCTTTTCTTATCTTTGTCATTTTAATTGAGTGGAAAGGGATGAAATTGTTTGTAATTTAATTTCTTTCTAAATTGGAAAAGGCCATTTTTTCTTTTTAAAATTTTTATTTAGCTTAAGAGAAGAATTTGTTCTATTTTTTTTCGGAATTGTAAGAGGGCAATTTTTTAT
Organism: Andricus quercusramuli; assembly: GCA_932178445.1. NCBI lineage: Eukaryota > Metazoa > Arthropoda > Insecta > Hymenoptera > Cynipidae > Andricus > Andricus quercusramuli. The sequence goes on along the minus strand of CAKNXH010064379.1, from coordinate 117,605 downwards.
TTTTACTATTTTCATCGAGTTGGAAAGAAGGAAATTCTGCTTTTAAATATTTTAATAACTGAAAAAAGGATAATTTTTTATTCAAGGAAGAAGGCAAGAAATTTTGTTTTTCAATTCTTTCTGAATTCCGAGAGGCCAATATTTTGTTTTAGATCATTTTTATTGAGTTGGAAGGGAAGAAATTTTGGTCATTTATTTTTTTTCTGAATTGGAAAAAGCCGTTTTTTGTTTTCGACATTTTTATGTAGTTTGAGGGAAGAATTTTTTCCATTTTTTTTAATTGGCAGAAGAAAATTTTTCATTTTCAAAATTTCATTCATTTGGGAGGGAGGAGATTTTGGCTTTCAATATTTTTCTGATTCGGAAGAGGGAAATTTTTTATTTTGAAGTTTTTTACAGAGTTGAAAGGGATTAAATTTCGATTTTTTCTGAATTGAAAGAGGGACCATTTTAAATTACTTTCATCGAGCTGGAAGGGATGATATTTCGATATTAATTTTTTTTTTGAATTGGAAGAGTGTTTTGATTTTTAATATTTGTAGCTATTTAGAAGGGAGGAAATTCCTGTTTTAATTTTTTCTGGATTGAAAGACTGAAATGTTTTAAAAAGTTCTTTATGGAGTTGGATATTATTTTTTATTGTAATTTGAATAACCTACGTTGAAATTTGAATTTGAAATAATAATTTTTAATATTTATTCAACAAATACTTTTATTCTTTACATTTTTAATCATTTGGAAGACAGCAAATTTTGGGTTTAAATTGTTTCTGAACTGGAAGAGGGACTCTTTTTTGTTCTTAAGATTTTTATTGAATCAGATGGGTTAACAATTTTTTTTTTCAACTGGAAGATGGATATTTTTTGGTTCTTCAGATTTTTATCGAATTGGATGGGAAGAAATTTCGATTTTTTCTGAATTGAAGAATCTTTTTTATTTATTTTTATTATTTTTAATCATTTTTTATTGAGTTCGAAAGGAGAAAATTTTGATTTTCTCTTTTTTTCCGAGTTGGAACAGGGACATGCTTTTCATTTTTAAGATTTTTAGTGTCTTAAAAGGGAGGAAAGTTTGGTTTTAATTTTTCCGGAATTGGAAGAGGGTAACTTTTCCAAAAAGATCTATATGGAGTTGGATTTTTTTATCAGAATTTAAATAATTTAATGGACAAATCTCATTATTCTTAACATTTTTAGTGGGGTCGAAAAGAGAAAATTTTGGTTATTAATTGTTTTTCTGAATCAGAAGAGACCAGTTTTTGCTTTTTAACATTTGTATTGAGTGGTTGGGGGCAAATGAAGTATTTTTATAATTCAGATGAAAGATAGAACTTTTTATTTTCAATTTTGTGCTGAATTCGAAGAGGGACATATTTTATTCTTAACATTTTGAATAATGTGAATTGAAAGGGAGGATTAGCTTTAATGTCGAGCATCGAAAATGCTGTTCAATTGTTCAATTGAAAAGTGTTTAAAATTCAAGAGAGTTCCACTTTGATTACTTTAATACACAGTTGAGTTTTGAGTACTTCGAAGGAAAACATTTTCATTTTTAAGAGTTTCATTTTTTTTTATTTCAATGCCCGTGGAAAATTATCACTAACCAGAAAATTTCCGACCATTTTTTTGTTCTTAATTAAAACGGTCACCCTGTTTATAGCAGCCAGCGAGAAAGATTTTAATTTCTTCGTAGTATATTGAATACATCAATTTGACAATAATTGACCGATCAAATGTCACGGAGAGACATTCAATGGATTTACTCGTCCTAAAATTTACATCAAAGTGTATACATCGCTTACCAGAATACGTTAATATAACAGTCGTTCAGTAGGGGTGATCATCGTCGATTATTCAACATGAAGGATGGCACTTGTATTGACGAAAAGTCAATAATCGTCATGTAAAATGATAAGCCCATCAATTACACTTCATACATGATAACATCGTACATATTAAACATTCGTTGCTCGTTGTAACTGACAGTTTTTCCAATTGCTTTTCTTTGTATGCAACAATATTGATTTTTCCCTCTTTTCGTGCATTTCGTAGTTCTTTCATTTGCACGGTGAAGTAAGCCGTTTTACACTGATTTCGTATTTTCTTGTTGTTTTCAGGAGCCACCTGACTAATCTTTTTCATTGAAATATGAACTACAGAGTTGTAACCAAATGTTTTATGTTCGAAAATATAATATGAAAACAAATTAAATAATAATTCCAGTTTCTGTGTATTTCTCAAAATTTTCATACTGTACTCATTTTATTTTGTGTTAAGAAAAAAAAAACTTTTGGGAGATCACAAAGCTCAAAGACGCTCTCAAAGATCGAATAATTTAAGAAAGAAAAAAAGTGACAAGATACTTTCAATAATTTATGAAGCTTTATAGGTTTGTGAGAAAAAGGCTGGAAAATGTTCATACTTTCCGAAAAAATGCTCATTAAGATTTGACTGTGAGCATCACCATGTACATTTTATGAAGAAATTCCCTTCTTAAACTTTTCTTAAATTAAATTTCTTAAAACTGATAGAGGGACGAGTTAAAAATCCAAAAACATTAAATCCCGATACTATAAAATTGTCCACATAGGAGAATTTCTAAATTGTATAATTCTCGAATCTAAACAAATGAAAAATTTTGTTAATATTGAATATATCATTAATGAAATAATAGATATTTTTATAAAATAAAAGTATTTTATTCACTCAGGGAAACGTCATTTTGTGACAAAAGGATGTTCCTTGACGTAATTGCAATTTCCTTTTAAATTTAAGGTTGAGAGGATTTTCGTTTGTCTCAAAACGAATCCTTTCGCAGCAAATATTATCCTTATGCGACTAACTTTACCTAATCTTATAGCCGAATAATTCTATTTGTGTGAAACATATATATTCACTTGACTCAAAACAAAGCAGCTAAGAGGACGATGCTTTTGTTTCAACACAACTTTTTCTCTGAGTGTTCATTATTTTACTATTCAATACATTATTTATGTAATTGTATATTTATGTATATGTTTATTTATAATATATTCATATAATTGCTTAGATTTGGGAATTTTTCTGTGTCGAAAAAAATGCAAAAAAATGCAGCAAAATTAATAGTGCTATTCGGTTCTATTAAAAAAAGTACCTACATAAAATCTATGTGTTTCACCATTTTCTTATGCACCAAACAATTACATGGTTATAAATTTATATTTGTACTTGCATATAAAAAATGTAAATGTTCAACCAAAACGGATGAATTTGAAACAACAAAATGTACAGTTGATGTTTCAACCAAAAAGGATTTTAATTTTGAATCGAAAGCATTTGGGTTCCACAAAGAAACAAATTTCCAACAAAATAATTGAATTTCCAACCCAAACAGACTTTGCAGTCAAGAGAGACCAAAATTGTCAACAAAATTGTTGAATTTTCATCAAAATAATTAAATTTTTAACCAAACAATTATATTTTCAACTAAAAAAGATGAATTTTTTACCAAAAATATAATAGTAGACTTTCCATTAGAAAGAATTAAAGCATTCTTCTTCAGTTTCGACCTCTTCTTTGATGCATAAACAAATGTTTGGTTTCAAAGATCAAATAAACAAAAAATGAAATTTAAGTTTGAATTCGGAAATTCGTTTATATATAATTGCCAATTCAAACTTGAATTTAATTTTTTGTTTATTTCACCTTTGGCAGCGTTAATTTATTTCAGCTAAAAACAATCAAGTTTCAACTGAGAAGATTGATTTTGAACTTAAAAGATTAATTTTTTTACCAAAAAAGACGCATTTTCAATTAAGAAGATTAATTTTTCACCAAAAAGAAAAGATGAATTTTCAATTAGAAAAATTAATTCTCTACCAGAAAGCTAAATTTTCAACTAAAAAAAAAATTTTCCAACCAAAAAATGAACTTTCAACAGTTTAACTTTCAACTAGATAGTTGAATTTTCAAGTAAAAAAAGGTAAATTTTTAACAAAAAATAGAATAGTTCAATTTTTAGTCAGGAAAATTAATTTTCCACAAAAAAACTAATTTTCAACGAAATAGTTAATTTTTTAACTAAGTAGTTGAATTTTCAAACCAAAAAAATATTTACAAACAAAACTGTAGAATTTTTAATCAAAATTATAATAGTGGATTTTTCAACCAAAACAAGTTGACTTTTCAACCAAAGACGTGGGTTATCAATTAAAATAACGAATTTATAACTGGAATAGTTAAATTTTTAGTTAATAACATTAATTTTAGCCAAGAAAAAAACGAATATGTTCAACTCTGGAAATTATTATTTTTTTATTTCTAAAATTGTTTACATAGATTTACCGAGTTTCGAGTTTCATTTCAGAAAAATTACAATTTACCTATATTCGTTTTCGTCAAAATTTAATGATTTTTCGTCAAAAAAAGTTCATTTTTCGAAATCTTAGGTTTCAAATTTCAACGTGTATGTGAAAATTTATGGCAAGAAATTGATCTTGAGAATTTGATTACTTTGATGTATAATTTGCTGATCAAATAAGAAATCTGAAATCTGTATAAAAACGATGCATATCATTTCACTGTATGATAAAATATTATTAAGCTGATTTTCGGTTTTGAAACAGAACCCTAAAAAAATAGTCCCACTTCAATTTCTTGCATGATGAGTAAGAATATGTGTATGTGTAATTTTATAGGTCTAACGGTCTTCAATACAGTGAAAAAAAAATAGAATTCAGGAAGGCAAATTTTTATCAAATTAAAATCACATTAGTTCAAAATAATTATCCTCTTCCTTCAATAAAAAATATTATTCGAGAACGAATTCATGAAATCTGTAATAGTTCTAGTAAGGAAAATAACTGGATTGACACGTACAAAAAATCCGACCAAAAAGTTACGTTACCTTATGTTCAAGGACTCTCAGAAAGATTCAGAAAATCATTGAAAAAATTTAACATTAATGTTTACTTTAGCAATCAAAACACTCTTAAAAAATTGTTTACCCAATCAAAAAGATATTGATACCACCGAAAATTTGTCTGCAATTTTTTATCTTATAAAATGTAATAGTGGTGAAAAAGTTTATATTGATGAAACAAGTAGAACATTAAAAACTGGAGTTTCTGAACACAAAAGAGATTGTAGAGTTGGAAATTTGAATACAGGTTTATCACAATCCTGTTGGAACTTAAACCATCACTTTGATTTTGATTTCAACAATATTAAAGTTCTGGCTAGAGAAAAAAATACTTATAAAAGACGAATAACAGAATCCATTTTTATAAACGAATATCACAATATTTCTACAAACTTACAGACAGAAATTATGAATTACAACAAAATATATGAATGTATTATAAAATAATCAAAAACCAATTTAAAATACAGTTGCTTGGACGCGCTCTCCTCATTTGATCATAAACTATTGACATGGCGTTGACTTCAAAATTGAAAAACTCTTGTTTCTTACAAGATATTAATCACAGGGATTTTTATTTCTCTTACTTTTAATTTTTTTGAAAAAATTTAAAACTGTTGCTATATATTATTCATTTAGATTCTTTGAAAAGGCACGCAGTGATAGCCGAAACATCACTATGATTAATAAACGAACTCTTCAGCGATATCGTTTGTTATTTCTTCTACTTTATTGAAGACTATAAGACCGACAAAATAATACTCACGCATATTTACATTGACGGTCGAAGAAGGGCTTGATTTGATTCTTATAAAATCTGATAGTTGATGGGTAAAAATGCATTACTACTTCCTGGCCTTGAAACAAGATCCGAGTGAGAATCAAATATTATTGTTTTTGGTTTCTTCTGAGCATGAATCTCATGAATTTTGAAGTTATGTAACAACAGTACCCAGAACCGAACACAATGTTCTGAACATAGCCCTTAATGTAAAAAGGACTCTGGTTTTTACAGTTGTTGATTCAATTTCGGGAACATATTGATCAACCGGCATTCACTGTATACTGGTCGGTTTTATAAATAATTTATATAAAGCTCCTTTACTTTTCAGGTTGAGTGTACAGGTACCTTTAAGAGGCTTAAGATGAATTGACATTCGAATTGACTTAAACTGCTTAGTGCTTTAGCTTTGTTTCGCGACTTGACGTTCCAGTTCTCTTGTCTCGTTGGGTGTTATATGTAGGTCGAATTAGTGCGATTAAGATATTATCGCACAGTGTTGCACAGCGGGACAGAATCGATCTGAAAATAACTAGAAAGCGGGACGCACTTGGTGTCTAACACTATATGTAGTCAGAGATGCATAGGGGTCCAGCTAGCACCGTGTTGTCTGGGATTACGGAAATACGTGGGGTTAGCTTTGCTCCATACAGGCAGGCGGCTAGCTGATGCTGAGTTACGTTCTCGGTTATATCCCCAGACCTATTACCCTCAGACTGCCGTAAATACACCATACATTCACTTCCTCTGATTTCCCATAGTCCTTTCCCAAATCCGTCAACAGAATCTCTCTCGGCTCTTGTGAGCACATCATTCAGTTTTATCGACTTTCTTATCTCAAGTTATTATTCCACATTACATTTTCCCAGGCCACTATTTGGCTATTGTTTTGACATAAAATTACAGTGATGCTATTATTTTCTCAAATTGTAACTTCTGATAGTATAACCCTATATAGAGTATTTCGGCTCAGTGTGGGGAGGCCCTTGGTCGCTTGGCACGGTGAGTCTCAACTAATGTTAAAATAAACAAGACATTACGCGAAGTTTTCTTGAGGAAAATTATTCTTACATAGTATGCTCATATTTTGCGCAAAAAAAAAATCGTGGGGGTAAAATTATAGCTATTGAATCTACAAAGGGTTATATATTCCTTTAGAGCAAAAGGATATAAGAAAACTTTATTTCTGGATTTTTTTTGCAGAATTTTCTCTTCGAATGGTGTTCGGATATTTTTTTACAAGCAATAGAAAAAAAACGCCGGAGGCCTTTTTTTAAAAAAAAGGTTTATTCTTATTTATCAATTTCTGGATTTTAAATATGACATACTTTTTTCCTTAAAAGCCGAGTACAAAATTATTATCAAATCATGTTCCAAAATCAGAACTGTATAATCTGCAAGGGTTATTGTATATACGAAAAAAAAACCTTTTATGGCAGCAAAAGCTGTTCAAACATTTTCTGTAATCACTGGTTCATCTCATGTTTTAATCAAAGGATGCTTAAATGATTTTCAAAATAAAAAAATTGAAGCTTGAAATTTTGAAGAAAAAGTTTCGAAAGTTTTGCATTAGGAAGTCATTTTAAGTACCGACAATACGGATGCAAAGGCAATTCAAGGGATTTCAAAGAGATTAAAAGAATTCCAGCGTATTTTCGAAAGTTAGCGAAGATGGTACAGGATTTTATGGGTTGTCAGAGGATTTCAAAGACTAAAAATTTTTTAAGGCGGAAGTTCATAATATAATGAAGATTTCAAGATTTTATACGGGATTTCACAAAATTTAAGGAATTTCACATATCTGGAAGGAATTAAAGAATATATTACATTTAAAAAATTTCGAAAGAATTTCATAAAATTATAGAAAATGTCGAGAGATTTAAAAATTTCTTAGGAATTTCAAATGATTCCGTTAGATTTCAAATGATTAAAAACATTCGGAAGATTTTAAGGAATTGCTTACGGTAGTTATGAATTTTCATGAATACATACACTGTTTCAGGGATTCATAGGATTTAAACAACAAATTTTAATTCCATAAGATTATAAGGAATTTCTATAGATTTCAAGGGATTTACAAAAATTGAAGAGCTTTTCAGAGATTTCATAGAATTTCAACATAACTCAAGGATTTTGAATAGATTTCGGCGGCTTGCAAGGGATTGCATGGGACTTTATCCGATTTGTGGGAATTCATGGGACTTCAAAGGACTTCAAAGATTTCATAATTTTTGAAGGAATTTTTAAAGATATTACAGATTTCAAGATATTTCACGAGATCTAAGACGATTTTTGTGGTGTATTCCAAAATTCAAGGGATTTCATATGAGTAAATGGATTTCAAAGAATTTGAAACATTTTAGGGTATTTAAAAAAATTCCGAGGAATTGAAAAAGTTGTCTACATTTTTAAGGGGTTTTGAAGAATTTCGTTTAGTTTCCGAAAATTACAAATAATTAAAAAAAATTGTCTAGAATATCGATGACATTTAAAAGATTTTTAAGGATTCCAACGAGTTTCCAGACAGCTTCAGCGGCCAAATTTAATGAAATTAAAGATCTTAGGGGAAGCATTTGAATAGTGCCCCGAAGGTATCAAGCCTATATTTGCACGATATGAATAGTAATAATGAAATAGTAGGGGAGAGTGCCCTTGGTTGGGACGGTCTTGGTTGGGACAGCGGGGATAAATGTTATAGATTAAGCATTAAAAATCTGGAAAAATTATTTCAGTTTTTATTTATTATAAGGCATGAATGGCTAAAGTGAAAATTATTTTTGTTTAGCTTACCCCTAGATATGAACGAAAATAACTCACAGCTATCAAAAGTAAAATGTTAGGGTATTTTTACAGTGAATTTTTATTATCTTATCAAAATATTTTTGCAAAATAAAAAATATCTGCTTGTAGGGAATTTAATTAGTTTTATATAACCATTCATGTTTTTCAAAAATACTAACACTAACTATGTGTAAAAAATTATTTTCTATGCGCACGGAATATTCCTTGGTTGGGACACCTGCATGTTCCTTGGTTGGGACACTTCGCGCATGCTTATTACATTTGATTTTGTTTTCGCTTTCGATAACAGTAGAAGAAAAATTCTGGTGAATAGCGTCGATGTTGTAAATAGCGATTGTTTACTGAGAACAACATTGAGGCAAGCTGTTCAACTTTATAAAATAATGATTAAAAAAATTTCACATAAGAATATTAAGTTAACTTGGCAGAAGTCGTTTTTCTTTCAATGTATAACCTATACAACATGCTATTACGAATGCTATATCTTTAAATAAGTGAATCGAGTAATAATTGTTCATGGAATTATGTGATTTCCACTTAAAAATAATTGTTTTCGATTATCCGACATTTTGAAGATTTGTTAACATGTTCTAGATGGACAAAAAGTCCAATTTCAAAGTTTCATATATTTTATTGTTCAAATTTTTGTAAAATTAATAAATAAATAAATATATATGTATACATATATATTACTTCTAGTTAATATCATTCTCTATATTTCAGAGTGAATAATGTCAGTTATATCAAGAACTGTTTTATTTGTTCAATATAAACTTTATGAAACTGACCAATTTTACACAGCTGTAATATATTGCTGCATTTACAGAAAAATCTTTTACATGACATATCTTGTTTCTCTTATACATTTCCTATATTTATTACTTCTTTCTAAATATTGTATCACTTTAGTTTAATCACTCATTCATAAATACACATTTTTTTTAAGTGTCCCAACCAAGGACTGACGTGTCCCAACCAAAGACCGAGTGCTCTTGGTTGGGACGTTTTCATCGATTTAAACAAATCATTCTCAAATCAACAATTTGTTTTCATATTTCATGTTATCTGTTTCAAAGTTATAGTTAAGCATCACTCTTATGTATAAGCATACAAAATTAATTATATTCATATATTTATTATTCTTATGAGCAAAAAACAAAAAACGTCCCAACCAAGGGCACTCTCCCCTAATAATAATTTTCAAAGAACGCTTTAAATCATTCACGATCTTGCAAAATAATAATTTATAATATTTCTATGTGAATACAAAATCCTGCAAATTTTAACCATAAAATTTCATTTTTTTAGGAGTTATGAAGGGAAAAAGAAGATTAAAAAATAAATTCTTCACTTAAACTAATCAATCGATTGTTTTAGAGTGATTTGATTGGAAATTGGAAAAGAATACAAACCGAAATTGGGTAACAAAGTATTTAACAAATGTTGAAATGGCAGAAATGTACACATATACCTTTGCATGGTGAGCGTCAACCAACTCTAATCGACAGATCCTTGAAGTCAGATGATATTTATTGGATATTGTTTTATGATGCTATAAAATTAAATATGAAAAAAGAATTCCCGATACACCATTTTTTCTCAAATTTTGATCAAATATACAAAAACCTCGGTAGATTATACAGTTCTGACTTTACAACAGAATTTTAAAATAATTCCTTACTCAGCTTTTAAGCAAAAAGAAGCCTATTATATTTTAAATACAGAAATAAAAAAAAAGAGAATAAAAATGTTTATTTTTCTTCAAAAAAGCGCTTCCATGATTTTTTCAATTACATGTAAAATTATCCGAACATTATCCGCGGAGAAAATTTTGCAAAAAGAATTTTAGTAAAATAAAATTTTTAATAACCTTTTGAACTAAAAGAATATATAACTCTTTGTTGATTCAACAATTGAAATTTTATTAAATATTTTGTAGAACTGTTTTGAATCTATATTTAATTTTTAACAGTCTCTGATGAAAAAGGTTTTTTATTGATTTTTTTTGATAATCAAATTTCGAAATTTTGAGAAAAGCGCTCCCACGATTATTCTTTTTTTTTCTCTCAAAATATGCGCATGCCATGTTTGGATTCAAAAACTTCCCTAATACTCACGCAGAAAGAAGATTCTTTCATTCCAAGAAATTTTTGTTAGAAAATATAATGGAGTTATTTTTTTATCGGTCTTTTGAATTTCAATTGGATAGAATTTTCAGAATAACTTAAAGTACCGCAAAAAACTAGTAAATATTTTTTCAGGGCTTGAAATAGAGATTATAAGGAACTGACATCTAAAAAGATCACATCAACCCTTTTTTACCCTTTTTGAAAAAAAATTATATCATATGTTCTCGCTGTGCCACCTGTAGACAAATTTTTAAGTTATTTTAATTCCACTCACTCTCAATGGAAGTTTTGAAAGTTGAGTTCATCTTACACAAATATAATTCGGATCTTACTAATTCTGTAAGATTTGATCATTTTCTTTATGTTAATATTATTGATTGTAAAGCTGTTAAAGCTGTAGATAGAAAATGTGCGAATCTTTCTACAGATAAAACACTTGTTGAAAGCTGAAGGTTATTAAAAATATTGTATTATATTATTCACTAGTCATATCAGAACGTAATCTTAGGAATTTGAAGTTTATACGATAAACCTAATGAACCAGGACTATTGACCGTGTTTTGAAGATTCTGCCCAACAGTGCACATTCAAGAAATAGTAAACCCTTCGATGCAATATTTAAAAAATTGTATGACACTATTTTACTACTATTTTCCAAAATTCATGCTACTATTGTCACTATTTCAAATTTCTCAAAAGAGCCCAAAACCTGTACTTATAACATATTATGATGATGATTGAATTAGGAAGTAATTCTTGCATAAGATGGTAATAGGTTTTTTTTCTAGAAGAGCTTGACTAAACTTTTTAGTTGAAAGGCATCTTAGGCTCGTAATGACATGTCTGCAAATTCATGGACTGATAAATAAATCATTAGATTAAGTCTCTAAACTCTACCTTGTGGCGTGACCGCTAAGAATTTTCTGAGACTTCACTTGAGAGTTTAGTTGGATTTTCAGGACTGCATAATGTAGATGTGGTCATGAATGTGGTATTTGTCTACAAGTCTACACAGAGAAGAGGCAAACAGAGAGAACTCAGGAAAACTGAACTAGACGAATACACCATAAATCTTCGAAAAACATTACTCAAATGGTTATATCTAGGGTGAAGTAATTAATTTCAGTTACATTTTCTAGGTGACAATCTCTTATATTTAGAATCATTTTTTCAACCTCTATTACAGTATATTTTTATAATTTAAGGCTAATATATGGAAGACCAAGAGATGCCAATCTGGTATGAAAAGCCCTCTTTCATTTCGATCTTCAAGAACTCTACAATCTTGTACGCAATATTTGAAAACTTCGCCCACTTTTATTTCTGCTATAGAAAGTTTATTTCGAGATATATTACTTCCCCAAAGAGGCAACTTTGTTTCCAGTTGATAGAAACTCAAGTTTTTCGTAGCAAAATCTAAAATGAATAAAAATTTATTTTCATTTCGCGAATTTATTTGGTAACAATATTGCATTCTCATCATAATGAGAAGGTATTTGTTTAATGTGAAAACCAAAAAGAAATGTCGAGTTCGATAAGCAGCATTCTTTGACCAACGGTTCTGGTTTTAACCACCAAAAACATACTAAAAAAAGAATAATTCCATTTTGCGGTCAAATCATGCAAAAGACGAAAGAAATGAAAATAGAATAATGTTTATCCAAGAGAGGTCCACAAATTTGTTTCAAATTATTTTTTGTTAGAAAGCACAGTTTTTGTTTTAATCGTAAAAAATACATTTAAAATCAAAAATTATATTTTCAGGAAAACAACACAAGATGCAATAAAATTTTAATTAACGAAACGTAAATAAATGTAATATAGGTGCATTAAGTGCAGGGTGCACAGCCTTCCCCTTTTCCTTAGTTTCTCATTTTTCTTGAAATTCCACTTTTTCCCCCTATTCTCAAAAAACTTCCCCTTTTTTCTTTAAATATACGATACTTGAAAATACAATATTTGAATAACGCGGAAAATTTTCCGAAATTAGTAAGTGCACCCATTATTGAATAATATTTAAAGCAATTTGCCTTGCCCTTTGCCTTTGCCCTGTGATCCCTGTTATTGTATAAGAGTTAAACATAATTTAGAAAAGTTCACCTTTTGGACACACTTTCGATGTTTTTTCAGAAATGAAGAGCATTGAATACGCAGCAACATTTTATTTAATAACATGTTATCCTGTCCTTATATTATTCATTGTATAAATAAATCAACTCGAATATGAGACTTTTTGCAAATATTTTTTTTATAGCCGAGAAAAAGACTTGAATAAAGGTTCTGTGCATCAGTATTAATGCAGGTATATTGAAGTGGCATAAATAGTTAGTTTAAAATTGAAGATAATTTTTTTGTTGTACACAAAATATATAAACAAATATTTTGAAGAGGAGTTGAACGACGCAAAAAAAATGTTTGTTGACTAAAAGTGTTCAAGTACCTTACATAAATAATACACGTGACACAACTATCAAATACTAAAAGTTACTATAGATATAAACATTTTAAGTTATATATATTTTTTTCTCATGAAGTCAGTTCAGTTTCAAATTGATTAATATATTTAAACACATTTAGAAATATAAAGTATTACTTATTGTTATTAATAAAAATTATGAAGGAATTTCAAATTTAGTTACTTTCACATATAAACAAATTGTGTGTATATATATAATATGTGTTAAAGTAATTAATAATCACAAAAATTCAAAACATTAAATCGCTTTTATTGTTTATGACACGAATTCTCAAAACTAGTCACTTTCATGCAGAAAAAATTATTTTGTGTACATCATATTCTACAATCCTAAATACTTATTTTAGATTAAGATAAAATGTGTCTTTGATTCTTAGTTTTTATTGCTACTAATAAATTATGGAATAGATATTCGATTGTAAATGTTTTTTTTACTGAAATAAGTTTTTTTCCCTAATACGAGTTTAAGAATCATTATTGAGTTTTAACAGCGAATTCATTCTGATTGAAAAAATGCTCTTTCGTTACTAAATTTCAATTCGATATTTAACTTTGTGCGTACACAAGTTACTTCAAAGGAATTTCGATAAAGTAGAAATCGGACAATTTTTAAATGCACTCAACTTGAATTATTATTGGGCTGCAATGATTTTCACCTGGTTAAGGTTCACGGGTTTAAAGTGACGGAAATACAAAGGTTCCGGAAATTTTAATTCTACTACCCTATGGGCATCACTAAAGTTACGACGTAAGTCTATTTTCACACGTCTTTCTTCTTCATTCATATATGGTAATAACATGTTATTATAGTATAATTTTCCAATGATGAAGTGACCCTCTTGCACTGCAGGATGAACATGCCCGTCCAACGGAACAGTTTGAAAATACCAATTCATGAACCCATAAACACCAAGGCGAACACGAGGAAATTCAAGACTGGGAAGTGGATCTCTCTCACCAGCTCCGTGGACAGCTAATTCTGTAATATTAATTATAAATAAATAATTTCCAATGCTTCAGCATGAGGCACTCATCCGATTTCTATCTTCCCGACATTTTTTCTAAACCGTACCTAGTGTTCTCACGAGCATGAGAATATGCTCGAGAATATGTTCGACCTTTATGTGCTTTGAGAATTTAATGAGCATTTATGATCATTTTGAATTAGGATTTGAAAAACCTTATTTTGTACTTTTATTACTAATAATTACATTATTTAAATTTCGCGGGAAGATGTATCGCCGCATATTCCAATTTCTAAATTCTTCCAGCTATAAAACCAACCATACACCTAGAAGATTGTTAATGTACATGCAAAATAAATTTTGTTTTTAAATATATTTGAAACACTTTTTGGTTGTGTTTTGAAGTCAAAAAGATAATCGACAACCAAAGAAATGAATTTTCAACTAAAATTATGAATCTTGAACCAAAAATATGAATTTTGAACCAAGTAGTTAGTTGAATTTTCAACCCAAATGATTAATTTTATAACAAAAAAGACTCATTTTCGACAGATTTAATGACAACCAATTTTCAAACAAAAAATTAATTCTAAAAAAATATAATAAATCGACGAATCAAAAATAGAATATTTTAATTAGCAGTTAGAAAAGTGAATGAAAAAAAAGAGTTTTCAGCCAAATTAATTATCTGTCAACTAAAAATATAAATTTTCAAGCGAAAATGGAACAGTTATATCTTTAGTTAATAAATTAATTTTCAACTAAAAAGAAAGGAATTTCCAACCACAGAAATTATTTTATAATCACAATGATGAATTTTCAACAAAAAATATGAAATTTTGTCCAAATAATGGGAAACGAATTTTCAACTCAAGATTTTTTTTCAATGAAGGAAATGAATTCTTAACAAAAAATATAATAGTTTCATTTTTCACTTACCATATCATTTTTTAAGAGAAACATTACACTTCTTACAAAAATCATTAATTTTCCACAAAAAATGGAATATTTGAAGTGAATTTTCAACTAAAATGATGAATCTTCAACTAAAGAAAATTTTATTTTCAACCAAATACATAAATTTCAAATTTTCAAAGGAATAGTATAATTTTCAATCAGAAGATTAATTTTCTAACAAAGAAGACTCATTTTCGACAAAGTTAATGAATTTTTATCTATCAAAAAATCAATTTTCAACCAAAATTAGAATATTTAAAATGTCAGAAAAATAAATGCTTAACAAAAACAAACACTAATTTTCAAACAAAATTTGTCATAACAAAAAAATGATTTTTTAATCAGAAACAGAAGAATTCAATTGTCAGTTAAAACAATTAATTTTCAATCCAAAAAATGAATGCTCAAAGAATATAATAAATCAACAAATCAGAAAAATAATATTTCAATTTGCAGTTAGAAAAATAAATTTGAAAAAACGTGTTTTCAGTCAAATTAATTATTTATCAACTAAAAATATAAATTTTCATGCGAAAAAGGAATAATTATATCTTTAGTTGAAAAATACATTTTTATTTAAAAAGAAAGGAATTTTCAACCGCAGAAATAATTTTTTAATCGCAATGATGAATTTTCAACCAAAAATATAGAATTTGGTCCAAATAGTAGATTTTTCAATCCAAGGGATGAACTGTCTATCAACAATAAAGCAACATTTCAACTAAACATTTGCTTTCAATGAAAGAAATGAGTTCTCAACGAAAAATAGAATAGTTTAATTTTTTACTAAACAGATCATTTTTTCACGAGACAGATTACACTTCAATCAAAAATGATTAATTTTCCATGAAAAATGGAATTTTTAAAGTGAATTTTCAACCAAAATGATAAATCGTCAACCGAACAAAATTTAATTTTTAACCAAATACATGAATTTTAAACTAAGAAGATAAATTTTCGACCAAAAATAAAGTAGGATAATTTTCAGCTCGTAAAATAAATTTGCAAACAAAAAAGAAACAAATTTTCAACCAAAGAAATTAATTTTGAACCAAAAAGATGCAATTTTAACTAACGAGAGTACTCTGTTACCAAAAAAAAAACAACGTATTTTCAACAAATATTTGATTTTATAAATAATAATCAATTTTTTACTAGAGAAATCAATTTTCAGTTAAACAATATGAATTTCAAACCAAATGTGGAAAAACTAAATTTCAACTTAAATTAATTTCCGGAAAAAAATCAACAAAATAGATGAATTTTCAATCAAGAAAGATGAATTTCAAACTAAATATTTGAATTATCAACTAAAGAAGATAAATCCCCCCTCAAAATGGAATAGTTAAATTTGCAGTTAAAACGATTCATTCTCATCTAGAAAACATATTTTTCAACAAAATAATTGAATTGAAAATTGTTCAACACTGGGTGTATAAATGTATAGCACCTCATTGATCGAGAGTAGTTTTTAACGCTTTGCACAGCCTGAGATGATGGGTTTTATTATTGACATCTAATAATTGTACTGAAGAGGTCCTTCATCGAAGGACGAAAAGCTTATACACGCTTTTTGTAAAATAATAAACGACCAGTAGAACGAAAAACATAAGATCTACTCATTAAAATAATTGAATGTTGAACAAACAAAAAAAAGTTTTCTTTCAACTAAAATGATGAAACATGACCAAATAAATGATTTTTTAACAAAGTAGTTCCACTTGCAACTAAGTAGTTGAATTTCCTACTAAAAAAGATGAATTATCATCGAAGAACGTGATATATTATGTTTCAACCACAAATCGGATTTTAGATTTATACAAAAAATATTTGAATCCAATAAAAAAGATGAATTTTCAACCAAATATTTGCGATTTTCAACCATAATAATACAATTTTTCAACTGTAATTTATCGGAAATTCCGTAACTCTGTCAAGCTTTCCTTGAAATTCCCTGAATTTCTGGAATTACCGCACCTGTAGCAAATCTGTAATTTAAAAAAAGTATATGTTTATTTCACCCTAGAATGTTTTCGTAAACATACATGTATCATGTTATATATTTGTTTAAACAATAAATGCTTTAAATTCTCATTAATGCTCTATAAATGCTCTGTTCGAGCTTAAATGCTGAGCATATTCTCGAGAGCATTTGCTCAACATAAATTCTTGAGCATTTAAGAACTCTATCCCTACCAAATTCATATGAAGTGGAATATGGAGCTAAAAGTTTGGGAGAATAAAGAAAAAGGGACTAATCCACATAGTACACTCATCGAAAAAGACTGGCCTTTTTTTTGGACTTGGTCCAAGTGAACGGGTGAAAAAACCACGTTTGTCCTAGATTTAGACATATGCTTAGACCTCGGTTAAAACATAAGTTCATGTCCGCCTACATTTTTAAAATTATAGATAAAAGTAAATTAATTTTAATCGTTAAGAACATAAGTCAGAGCTAACTTGCCTCCACGGATTAAGCTTGCCATTGCATCGGTTTTCGCTATTTTTGAAGTCTGAAATATGACTCAATATTTCGGATATTCTTTAAATTCTTTATAGCTATGCCGTGTTATCAAAGAATAATAAATAATTTAATTATTCATTAAAATTTGGGCATATGTTGGATGCTCCACACAACCTCACCTCTGTCCACACTTAGCCAAAGATTTCCAAGATTTCTCACGAATGGAATTTGGAACAAATCTGTGGTGTTACATTAATTTTCGAAACAAAGCTTCAAAAAAAGAACCCTACTATTCTTACTAATTGACGAGCTTAGAAGTGAAACCTACAAAATAATATTACTAAAAATCTGTCCACTATTTTTATATTTTAGTGTTTAGATTTGAATTTATAGCAATGACATTTTTCATTGCAATGACTGGAACATATTTAACAAGCCACAAGAAAAACCGGGAAATGAGCTGGATTTTTTGCTCACATTTTTAGTGGTCATCTTCAGTTGTTTATATTTAAGAACTCGACCAACATTAAAAAATAATGGTCATCTATTGTGTCCCAATATTGTTCATGAGATGAAAAGAAATGATTCCGCAGAGAATAACGACTTTCTATATTCATAAATAACAAATGAGTGAATTTGTTCATTAAAATTTTTTACAAAGATAACAATTGCAGTTAACATGATAGATGTTATTATATTTACCAATAGGATTGGGGAAAACAACCAAGATGAAGAATGAAGTACCGATAATTAAATTCATTTTTTTTAATGAAGATAACTTACTGCCGATGGAGAATTTGAAAAACGGTACAGTTAATGAATGTTGTACAGAATGTTTGAAATGCATATACGCGTCGCAATCTCATTGGGCAATAACTGTAAGACGAACTTGAGTGTTGAAGGTTATTTGAATGAGGTATTTGTATATCATAACGTTGTTTGCCCTAGAATGACGTGAAAATAATTCATATTTATAGTACACTGTTAGACATTTCTGTATGAATTCAGGGATGCGTCACTGAAGCTTTATGCTGAAACCGTTTCTAAACTTTCCTTAACAGGAACAGAAATTCCAGCAACGGTAACTAAATGAAGGTTTAGTCACACGTTTCAGAAAATTCTGTTACAATATAGCAATTTTCTGTTACTGCGTCACTAAAATTTTAGTTCAGTTACTACGTCACTAAAATTTTAAGGGCTTAAAATTTTCTTCGTTTCTAAGTTTCCAGGAATTTAAGTGAAGCAAATCCTCTCGAGAATATCCTCAGCATTCAGGCTCGAATAGAGCACTAATAGAGCATTAAATAGAATTTGAAGCATTTATTGTTTAAACAAATATATATATCATAATTAATAATTCAAGAAAGTCAGAGAATGTTAGGGAAAACCTGACAGACTTAGAGAATTTTCGATAAATTAAAGTTGAAATTAATTTTATTATTATTGTTAACAAAAGTAACTATTTGGTTGAAAAATAATCTTTTTGCTTGAGGATTCAAATCATTTTATAGCAAATTCATTTTCTTATGAATTGAACTATTTTTGGTAGAAAATTCAACTACTTAGTTGATAGTGGAATTGGTTTGTTAAAAATTCATTTATTTGGTTGGTGATTCATCATTTTAGTTAAAACCCCTTTCTTTTGCTTGAAATTTAACTATTTTGTTGGAAATTATGGTTCCTAGCTGAAAATGAATAGTTCTAACTGAAAACTTAACTCGTATATGTTTGGTTAAAAATTTCTTTTCTCAAGTTAGAAATTCAAATATTTGGTTTTAAATTCCTTTATTTGATTGAAAATTCGAATTTTGTGGGAGAACATTCAATCTTCTTGGTGGCTCATTCATCTCTTTGGTTGGAAATTCCTTTAAAAATTTAAATATTTGGTTGAAGATTCATGTAGTTTGTTGAAAATTCATCTGATTGGTTAAAAATGGGAAAATTTATCTTCTTGGTTGAAAATGAGTTTCTTTTCATTTACAATTAATGTTCTTTAACTGGAAATGTGAATGTTTCATTTTTTGTAGACTTTTTATGTTTTCGTATACAAATTTAATCTTTTTGGTTGAAAATTTTCTTCTCTGTTCAAAAATTTAACTGTTTTGTTGAAAATTCGTTTCTTTGTTGGTTGAAAATTTATTTTACAAACTGAAAATCATCCTACTTAAGTTTTGGTAAAAAATTTATCTTTTTATTTTAAAGTTCATGTACTTGGTTAAAACGATTTTTTTTAGTTGGAGGATTCATCATTTTTAGTAGAAAATTCACTTTAACTGTTCCATTCTTCTGTGGAAAATTTACCGTTTTGATAGAAATGTAATCTTTTCTTTAAAAAATTATCTGTTCAGTAGAAAATTCGAATATTCTATTTATTGTTAAGAATTCATTTATTTCATTGAAAAAAAACTATTCATCTGAAATTCGTTTTTTTGTTGATAGAAAATTCATCTTTTGGATTGAAAAATCCATTATTTGGACAAAATTTCATATTTTTGGTCGAAAATTCATCATTTTGATTAAAAAATAAATTCGCTGATTGAAAATTCGTTTCTTTTGAGTTTAAAATGATTATTTTTTTAACTGAAGATATAACTATTTCATTTTACCTAAAAATTAATATTTTTAGTTCAAAATTAATTAATTTTGCCAAAAACTCTTTTTTTTTAATTTGCTTTTTTTCTACCTGCAAATTGAAATATTATATTTTTGCTTAGTAAGTTTATCCTATTTCGTTTAAAATTGAACTATTTTGTTGAGAATTTATTTTTTTATTTGAAAATTGATTGTTTTTACTGAAAATTTAATGTTGCTATTTTTTTGTTGAATAATTAAAAAAAATAATTTGTTGAAATGTCGTTTTCTCTGTTGGTTGGAAATTTATTTTTCTGAAATTTTAACTATTTTAATTTTGGTTGAAAATTGATTGTTTTTTAGATAAAAATTCATGTACTCTGTTGAAAGTGACTCTTTTTTGGTAGAAAATCAATCTTTTAGGTTGAAAATTCAACTATTTGGTTAAAAAATCATATTTTTAGTTGAAGATTCATCATTTTAATCAAAAATTCATTTCTTTGATTGCTAATTTATCTTTTTGACTTGAAAACACAACTAAGAAGTGTGTAAAATATATTTAGAAAGAAATTATTTTTTGCATTAAAATTATTAATCTTCTAGGTGTATGGCTGGTTTTATACGTAAAAGAATTCACAAATTGGGATATTGCAGCAACCCTGAATAAGGCACTGTTTATTGCGAATAATATATTTTCTATTACTTCGACTTCTTTTATCATTTAAATTTAGCACCCTTTCCAGTTCGCAGCCATGCATTTCCCCGCGAAATTTGAACAACGTAATTATTATTAATGAAAATATAAAATACGATTTTTTAAATCCTAATTCAAAATGCTCATGGATGCTCATTAAATTCTCAAAGCACATAAGGGAACGTGCCGCTCCAGATGCTCAGGCAGTAGTGCTTCGGTATCATAACCGGAAGGTTGCGTGCTCGATTCTCGCTGCTTGCGCTTTTTTATTTAATTTTATATTTATTTTTTGGGACGACTAGACGCAGCCTGTTCATAAATTTCCTAAAAATGAATAAAAATGTGTTGTGTTTATCGACTATCAAAACACGACTAACTGTATCGATTACCTCTCGGTCAGAAATGTTTACGCGTGTTCTATTCGTTAATCACTCAGCAAGAAAATCGATCTCGTTGATTGCAACTCACTAAAACCGTGTGTAAATTTCGCAATGTAATTTAGTTTGTGGCAAAATAGGATATCTATTGAATAGCGGTGCTTTCTACTTTATAAATATCCTGCAATTTGCATAGATCTCCTGATCTGCCTGAAAGACAAATTGGGTTCGCTGAATCATTCTCTAAAAAAAGACTGTTGACTTGAGACAAAGAGATATACATAGAAAGAAAAAGAAATTATTCTTTTCTTAATTTATTTAGGTTATTTTGTTATATATTATTAAAATTTTGTTGTTAAAAATCCGTCTTTCGAAAGAGAGGATCATATTTACAAGTAACATTTTTTTTATAAAATGTCATTGAAGTTCGCAACGTCTATGAAGAAAAATATAAATTAATCTTTTTTAAATTCTAATTTGACCCTAATCCCTCGGTTCATGGACTGCATTTCATAAATTTATGGTATGCGATGCCCGGAAACATAAAACAAAATTTCATTCTAATATCCGTTCTGAAACACTCTTCTTTAAAATTTTATTGAATTCAAAATAAATATCATTTTGCTCAAGATACTCGGTTCTTGGATTATATTTCACAAATTCGCACTTAAGTAAGAGCAAAACCAACAAAAGTTTGATCTCGATACCCCCACTGGAAGCCTGCTTCATTAAAATAAAATTATTCAATTAAAAAATTGTTGTGAAAATTAAGAAAATTTTAATTTCCCTCTAAAAGCTTGGTTCTCGGATTTTATTACACAAATCACTTTCATTTGATGTTGGCAAACAAAGTTTCATCTCAATATTTCTACCGGAAAACTGGTATTTAAACAAATTGATAAAAAAAATGTGTAAAAATTAGGAAAATTCTAATTTTGCTCTAAAGGCTCGAGTTTCGGATTTTATTTCATAAATTACTTGTATTTATTCTCGCACAACAGAAAACAAAATTGCATCGCGATATCCCTAGCTAAAGACTACTATTTGAAAAAATGTATAAAATTTAGATTTCAGAGGAAAATTATAATCATTTTATTTTCAGTCACTTTTAAAAATATAATAGATTTTTTAAATGATAGTTTTCCAGTAGACATATTAGTATGAAATTATTTTTGTTGTTCTCCGAAATTAAAGAAATTAATTATTGAGTGAAAGCCCGAAAATCGAGTGATTAGAAAATGATCATAATTTTTTTAGTTTTAACAAATTTTTTGAACTAAAAAAGTTTTTAAAGTTAAAATATAGGGGCCTTCTGGTGGAAATAAGAACAATTTATTTTCTCACAAAACAGGGCTTGTATCGTGGGACTTTTTCGACATTATTTGCCTTTTTCAAAAAATGCGACTTCTTATAACACAATGATACTTTCAAAATTGAAATTCAAAACTAGACAAAAATTGTACGATTTTAATTAAAAACATTGAAAATTGAATAATTTTTTGTTAAAGCTTTATACTTTGAAAAGTTCAAATTAATAGCATCTGACATTGAACAATTTCATATTCAACATTTTCAAGTCGAAAGCGTTCAAAATCGAATAATTTCAAATCTAATTACAGTCTTTACATTTTTTCCCTATTCCCCTTCTTTGCTTCTTTGAAAATCTTTTTTCTCCTGATTCAAGAAACTTCCCCTTGTATACCTTTTGTCGTTTTTTCGCTTACATGCGAACTAAATTAACAGAACCCAACAATAAAATCCAACTATTTTTGAATAAAGGGTTTATTTCGCTTTTTAAAAAATTGAATATTTGGATGAGAAAATTAATTATTCTATTGAAAATTCAACTATATTGTTAAAAAAAAATCCCTGTTTGTCAAAAATTTGCGTTTTTGTTGAACGTTAGCCTTTTTGGATAGGAAATTCTTTCTTTTAGATTGGAAATTCCTTTTTTATCGTAGAAAAGTAAACTTTTATGGTTGAAAATTCATCTTTTTTGGTTAAAAATAAACTCTTTTTTTTAATTTGACTGTTTTCTAAAGAAGTCGTCTTTTTGGCTTAAAAATGCAACTGTTTTTTGTTGAGGTTTAATCTCTTTTATTTGAAATTTCGACCATTTGGTTGAAAATTCAATTACTTAATTCAAAAATCATCTTTTTTGGTCAAAAATTCAACTTTATAGATTGAAAATTCACCTTTTACGGAGGAAAAGTCCTCTTTATTCGCATAAAATAGATCTTGTTTGTTTGTAAATGAATTTCTTTGTTGAAAATTCAACAATTTGGTTAAAAATTTAAATAGTTTGTTGAAAATAATTACTTATTGTAAATCGAATTATTTCGCAGAAAATTCATCTTTCTTTCAAAAATCGTATGTTTTGCTTGAAAGTTCCATTATTAAATTGCAAAATTTCCTCCTTCTTGAAAACTCAACTATTTGGTTGAAAATTCATTTTTCTTGGCTAAAAACGATTTATTTGTTAAAGATTCAAATTATCAGACTGATGATTCAACTGTTTTGCAAAAATTGTGTGTTTTTGGCTAAAAAAATCAACTATTTTCTTGAAAATGCTTCTGTTTTTGGTTGAGTTTCAAATATATTTTATTTGAACGTTCGACCATTTGCTTGAAAAATCCAATCTTTTTTTTTATATTAATCTTTCTTGGTTGAAACTGAACTTCTTTGGTAAAAATTAAACTGTTTTCTAAAGAATTGATCTTTTCGTTTTAATATTCAACTATTTTGCTGAAAATTTATCTCTTGTAATTGAAAGCCCAGATATTTGGTTGTAAGTGTAACTATTTGGTTGAAAATTAATTATTTTAACTTCAACTACCGGCTGAAAATTCCTTTTTTTTTTCGTTGAAGATCATTGTTTTGTTGTAAATTCTACTTTTTAGTTGGATGATTCAAATGTCTTTCAAAACATTCGTCTTTTCGGTTTGAAAATTCAACTTTTTGGCTCAGAATTCATACTTCGTTAATAACACAGCCCCATACAAAAATTAAATTTCATATCCCTGAACCAGACCCATGCATCCCTATGTATTTTTTATCGCTGAATTTTCACGTGTATAGCGCATAAAATTGATTTGAAACACCCCTCTCCACCTACTTTACCTACCCCCTAACACGGAGAAAAATGGATGGTCAAAGTCAGAAAGTCAAAATTTACAGAGCCAGTCAGTCCTTCTATATGGTCGAACGGTCCTTCCAATATTTTTTCGACATAGTGAGGAAGACTCTTATTTTATGGCCAGTCTGACGATTATAAGAACACTAGACTCACTATCAGGGATAACTAAGGTATCCCCTTCGGTATGGTGAATACGCGCATCTTTTTTTTCAGTCATTTCGACCATTCCCGAAGGACTATAATTGCTGCTGATAATAATTAGCAATAAGCAGTTTTTAAAGTACTCGCAAGTATTGCTAGTGTTGTGCTTGAGGTGTTTCTCACGTGTTATTCCCTAGTGATGAGAATTTAAACGATCGTATTTCTAAGTATCTATTTTATATAATTAAGTGACATTCCAAATAGTTGATACTGTTATTATTTTTTAGGTTATATTATAATACAAGCTTTAAGTCATTCCTGATTATTTAAAGATAATCACTGAATATTCTAGCATCAATTAATGTAGTTCAAACTTTATTTGTAATTGTGAATTTTAAAATAAAACTTCATTTTCCAGTTGTCACCTATTCCACATTTAAATTCGTGGAAAGATAGATGGAAGGGTCTAGCTCGTACGTGAAGCTGATGGAGAGCTGGAAATGTGGGCAAAAAATTATTGAAATATTCAGAGGTAATTATGATTAATTTTATATTTTAGAATTTAACTTATTTGGCTGAAATGGTGTGATTTTTGTTGAAAATTTATTTTTGGGATTAAAAACTAAATGTGTTAAGTTAAAATTTAACTATTTGATTGAAAACTGACCTTTTTGTTGAAACTTCATATTATCGGATTGAAAATTCCATTATTTTGTATAGAAAATTCGTCTGTTTTGAAAATTCAACTACTTTTTGAAAGATTCATCTTTCTTAATTTGAAATCAATTTTTCACCATGAAAATTTAAGAATGTCATTTTTTTTAAACTTAATCTTTTTAGTTTGCACATTTAACTATATGGTTCAAAATTTATGTAGTTTCTTACCAGTTTCTTTTTTTGGATAAAATTTCATATTCTTGGCTTAAAAATTCTACTATTTTATATAGGAAAATCTCATATATTTTAACGAAGTGATAATTAATGTTTTCAGAATAAAACCACAAATCTTCCGAAGAACAGCTGAGGAAATTGTAGATGAATACTCGAACTTCTGAAGAATGCAAGTATAACTCTTGTTTATTTTCGAATTTCAAAATTTGGTTGAAAAGTCAAAAATTTTGTTCAAAGGGCATTTTTTTGTCAAAAATTCAAGTGATTAGCTGAAAATTCTTTTCTTTCAATAACAAATTTGTAGTTCTACTTTAAGATTTATCTTTTATGATAAAAAAGTCGTATTTTTGATTGAAAGTTCATCTTTTCTGGTTGAAAATTAATTTTTTCCTTCAATATTTGCCTCTTCTGTTTAAAAATTAAATTTATTTGTTGTTGATGCTACTGTTTGGTTACCAATTATTATTATTTATAAAATTCACTATTTGGTTAGAAATTTATATTTTTTCATTTAAAATGACTTTTTGTTGAAAATTTAAGTTACTTGTAGAAGAAACTGTTTCGTTAAAATTATTATTTTTCCTTGAGGTTTAATCTATTTTATTTGAAAATTCGACCATGTTGTTGAAAATTAGGTTTCTTCTTGAAAATGTATCTCTTTTGATTGCAAGTTCAAGTATGCGGTTGTTAATGCAACTGTTTAATTGTAAATTATTTGTTATGGAATTCTAATATTTAGTTGAAAATGATCTTTTTATTGAAAATTCTTGTTTTTTTTTGCTCGAAAATGCAACTATTTGGTTAAAGTTTAATCATTTTGTTTGGAATATTCGATCATTTGGTTGGAAATTCATTTTGTAGTTTGTAATTTAAATATTTGAATTTAAATATTTGGCTAAAACTTCAATTACATTTTTGAAAATTCATCTCTTTTGCTTGAAAGTTTCCAGCTATTTGTTGCAAATGCAACTGTTTGGTTAGAATTATTTTTTATTCAATTCAATTAATTGATTGAAAATTAATCTTTCGGGCTAAAAATTCAACTGTTTCCTGAAAAATTAGACTTTTGAAATTTAAAACTCAGCTCTCTTGTTGAAAATATGACTTGGGGATGAAAATTCGTCTGTTTTGGTTAAAGTTCAACTATTTTGTTGAGAATGCAATATATTCAGACTTGAGATCTTGTGCGATTCATAACTTCCTTCATAATTTTAAACGACTAATACGACTTTTTTAAAGCCTTCTAGTCAATTCTCAAACGTATACGTTTTTTTTTTTAATTAAAAAGGCTATTATTATAGTTTTCGTTATGAATTTATTTCAATTAATTGAAAATTATATTATTTTGTTGAAACTGCAACTATATTGATTCAAATTCGTTTCATGTTTGGTCAAAATTAATCTTTTTTGGTAGGACATTAAACTTCTTGGTCGAAAATTCATCTTTTTGGTTGGACTTTTAACAATTTTGTTGATAATTGTTATTTTTTTGCCGTTAAAAGTTATTTTTACATTCTCATTCGTGAGAGTGTAAAGTTAATTTCAAATAGTTTTTGTCTGAAAATTCAAATATACCATTTTTGGCTGAAACTGTATTCTTTATACTGTATAAGTTAGAAATTCAACTGTTTGGTAGAAAATTCATGTATTTTGTTGAAAATTCGTCTTTTCGGGTAAAAAACTGATACAGAAGATATAACAGAAGTGGATTTTTGTAACAGGTAAAAATTACTCGGAAATCGCTGTAAAGATTCCAATTTTTTTTTGTGAATCTTCTTTGTCAAAAATTTAAATTATTGCTTGAAAGTTCATTTATTTGATGCAAAATTCATACATATATTTTATTGAAAATTCGTCTTTCTGGGTAGTAAATTATTCTTGTTTGTTGATATTTCAACTTTTCGGTTGAGAGTCCTGTTCAAAATTGATCTTTCTTGATTAAAAATTATATTTTTTGTTAAAGATTCATCTTCTCCGATATAAAAGTCCACCGCTTTCAAAAACATTCGACTTTCTAGCTTAAGAACTTCACTCTTTTGTTGAAAATTCATTTTTCATGGTAGAAACGTCATTTCTGATTATTTACTTTCTCTAGGGAATATTTATGGGACGGATCACACACAAGGAAATCGTCAGGCAAGCGAAAGTTGTGAGCGTTAGCCGTTTAAGTGCGTTAAATATTAAATAATTATTAATATTTTATTCTATGTTATATGTACAATGTTCGACCGTAAATGTATTGAATTCTAGATTTAGCTTTAACGAAGGCTGTAACGAAATTGTGATTTATGAAGGGATCTCCATAGATATATATTAAATATAGCAGTGACTGTTTTATCATATAAGTTATATTTATATTTATGCTCCTAATTCTAAAAATAAAACTGTGCATTTATAATCACAACTTTTAGCGAACTTTAACCTATTCATCATTAATTTAAATATTTTGTTTAATTTTAAGGTTACGTGAGGGTTTATCATTTTTTCAATCCATATATTGTTTTTGGATACGTTATAGAATATGTTATACTCTACATCTGAATTACTATGGAATTATACTAATTACATAGTGCGATGACTTTTATCAATTGATAAATAGTCAGAAGCATTTCCGTACAAATCTTCAGTAAAACTACTAATTCACAGAAAAAACGTTAAAAATTAAATTCATAAAGAATTTTTTCTTACTAATTTCTTTTGTTACGATTTAATATTACAAATTAGTAATTTTTTGTTGAAGATTATTATCAGGATTTTTACTATAAATCAATAAAGGACTTCCCACTGTTTACATAGTAGACCTTCATACTAGTCCAGATTAAAAAATGAAATCAAATTTTTTTATTAATTTTCAAAAATAATATAAAAATATATATTTGGCTCTTAGAAATAGTAATTTTAACCATATCAGATTTTTGAATCGACCCTCTGCAATAATCGAATTTGCCCTCCTAAAATATCCATTTTGAAATTCCGGGATACTCTAATCGACCATTTGAGACCATCGAGTGGTCTGTCTAGAGACAATCATATCGACCCTTTAGCATGACCAGGTCAGCTTTCTTCAGATGACCGATTCGACCGTCCGAAATGATCGAGTCAACACTTTGATATGATTGATTTGAACCTCTTGTTTCAACCTTCTAGAGATAGTCGCTTTAGCCATATTCAAGGGCTGTCCTATAGCTGACCCTGCAATAAAGTCGGTCCGCACATCTAGATGGCCAACCAGACCTTCCATTTTTCTCTGTGAACCCAGCTGACCCCTAAAAATCACCTCTACCAAACGACAAGCTGGCTCACCAACCTAGAACTGGGAACAACGAGTTTAGTCGCCTATGTTTTTGAAATAATTACATTCGACACCACAAGTGTGCTAACCCACGTACCCCCCAACTCACCTAACCCCTAGAAACGAATCTTACTAAACCACAGGCAGGCTAACCCACTTACCACGGGAGCAGCGAGTTTAGTCGAAACTCTACCCCGGTTTTTTTTAAACTCTACCCCTGTGCCAAGTTTCATGAAAATCGGCCCTGGACGGTAAGAATCCTGGGTCAAACGTCATACTAATAAGCTACCCCTGAAGAGTTGAAAGAAACTACCCCAAGTTCAAAGGACGTGGGTTAGCACGTTTGTGGTGTCGAATGTAATTATTTCAAAAAAATAGGCAACTAAACTCGCTGTTCCCAGGCGTAGGTGAGTCAGCCTGCTTATCGTTTGGTAGAGGTGGTTTAAGGGGATAGCTGGGTTAGGGGTAGGTGGGTTGGGAGGGGTGTTTCAAATCAATTTTATGCATTTGAAAATTTGTATAATTCGATTGATTGAGATGCAACAACTATGCCCATTGCTTAATTTCATTTTCACCCCATTGTAGGGGGGTTTTTGGCTCTAGCTGAAAGTTTGGGGGTATATGGATTTTTTTGACCTAGGATTCGGATTCAGCGATAAAAAATACATAGGGATGCATGGGTCTGGTTAAGGGATATGAAAGTTAATTTTTTTTTGTGGGGCTGTGTAATGCTTCTCTTTGTTGAAAATTCGTCTCCTTCAAACTGAATGACTATGGTTAAAAAATTATAACAACTTCACAGTTTATTTTGATTCTGCAAAAAAAATTTTTAAATAAATGTCTCACACTACTTTTTTCATTATCTTTAAAAATTTGATGCAACTACTTGCGGACTTTCTGAAATACGTTAAATTAAGGCATAATAATACTTTGAAAATTACCCAACCTACTCTGTTAACTTTAATAATAAAAAACAATGTTTTCGTTTAGAAACGTTGCAAAATTCAGTTACATGAGGAAAACAGATCCTTAATTTCTGTTAACGAAAGGGAAATAAATGATGAAGCGAGGGATTGTCGCGGAAAAGGAAACGACCTTTTCGTAAGTTTTCCAAGGAAAAATGCCAAGGCAGGAAATCGTTTGTTTCAGGTACATGAACATTTGAGATTCTTCATTACCGGTAAGGGACTTTTTACGTAGGAGCGATTGGGAGAAGGGGAGAAATATAAATTGAGGGATGGGAAGGGGAGGTAATCTCATTTGGGACGATTGACAATAACTTCCGGTGCATTGAGACGTGGTAAACGTACGAAAGGAAAGGGGCTGGCCAAGGGGCAAGAGAAGGGCAAGGGAGTTGAGAGGAGGACCGGACGTGTAGTGGGATCACAAAGCGAAGGCCGTTTCCAAAGAGGGGTGGCTTTAGAACAGGTCTGGCTAAAGCCGGAGTGCCAGATGTATATGCTGAGCTAATTAATCAAGCTCGGAAAACAGCTTGACAGCGACAACGCGAGTTACGAGGCCAGGCTTGAAACTGCTATAAACGCCCTATAATCATAAATATATATGTATAAGCTCCGACTACTCATCATGTGCTATCACAACGCATCATTCTGCATTCTTGATCTGATCAAAAATCATTCCCTGAGAAATTTTACATTAATTACGTTCATTCATTACACAGCCCCACAAAAAAATTAAATTTCATATCCCTGAACCAGACCCATGCATTCCTATGTATTTTTTATCACTGGATCCGAATCCAAGGTCAACAAAATTCATATACCCAAAAAATTTTTAGCTAGAACCAAAAAACGCCCCTAGAATGGGGTGAAAATGAGATTAAACTAACCCTTAAAAACCACCTCTACCAAACGACAAGAGTGCTAACCCACGTACCCCCTAACTCATCTAACCCCTAGAAATGAATCCTACCAAACCACAGGCAGGCTAACCCACCTACCCCTTGGAACAGCGAGTTTAGTCGCCTATTTTTTTGAAATAATTAAATTCGACACCACAAGCGTGCTAAATAACTTTCTTTGCAATTAGAGAAAGTTTCTTTTAAATCTTAAGGGGTGGCTTATTAGTATTACGTTTCACCCATGATACTTACCGTCCAGCGCCGATTTTCATGAAACTTGGCACAGGGGTAGATTTAAAAAAAACAGGGGTAGAATTTCGACTTATCTCGCTGTTCCCATGGTGGGTGGTTTAGCCTGCCTATGGTTTGGTAGGATTGGTTTCTAGGGGTTAGGTGTGTTAGGGGGTACGTGGGTTAGCACGCTTGTGGGGTCGAATGTAATTATTTCAAAAAAATAGGCGACTAAACTCGCTGTTCCCAGGGGTAGATGTGTTAGCCTGCCTGTGGTTTGGTAAGATTCGTTTCTAGGGGTTAGGTGAGTTAGGGGGTACGTGGGTTAGCACGCTTGTGGTGTCGAATGTAATTATTTAAAAAAATAGGCGACTAAACTCGCTATCTCAGGGGTAGGTGGGTTAGCTTGCCTGTGGTTAGGTAGGATTCGTTTCTAGGAGTTATGTGAGTTAGGGGGTACGTGAGTTAGCACGCTTGTGATGTCGAATGTAATTATTTCAAAAAAATAGGCGACTAAACTCGCCGTTCCCAGTGGTAGGTGGGTTAGCCTGCTTCTTGTTTGGTAGAAGTTGTTTTCTAGGGGTGAGCTGGGTTAGGGGGTAGGTGGGGAGGGTGTTTCAAATCAATTTTGTGCGCTATACACTCGAAAATTTGTATAATTCGATTGATTAAGATGCAACAACTATGCTCGTTGCTTAATCTCATTTTCACCCCTTTCGAGGGGTGTTTTTAGGCTCTAGCTGAAAATTTTGAGCGCATATGAATTTTTTTGACCTCGGATTCGGATTCAGCGATAAAAAGTACATAGGGATGCATGGGTCTGGTTCAGGGATATGAAATTTAATTTTTTTTTGTGGGGCTGTCTAATCATTTGATCAGCACTAAATCAGGGTGTCTAGTGTCCTGGAAATCCTTGAAAACCTGGAAAAGTCCTTGAATTTTGCTAATGGTTCTGGAATTTTTGTTCTTTTAAAGAAAAAATAGTTTTTTAAACTTTTTCTCTGCTGAAAGAAAAATGATTACCTTTGTGACAAGAGGCTGTTTATTTCATCACGGTGAAAACCACGAAACTACAGTCGAAATGGTATTTGAATATTAATGGTTAGAGTAAGTAAAAAATTGGTTGCAAATTCAACAATTTTCATTAAAAATTCATGCTTTTTATTTGAAATATCTACTATTACATTATTTGTTGAAAATTCATATTTTTGGGTAAAAAATTAATCTTTCTGGTTGAAAATGCCTTTTTTTGGTGGAAAAATAAGTTGAAAACTAAAAACGTGACTATTTTTGGCTGAAAGTTGATTTTTTTTCAAATTGGAAATTCAATCACTTGGGTAAAACTTGAGCCACTTTCTTGAAAATTAATTCGTTTGAGGGTTGATCTGTTTGATTGAAAATTCAAGTATTTCTCTGAAAATTATTTTTTTCATTTAAAATTAATTTGTTAACCTACAAATGTAACTTTCCCATTCTTTCCCCTGAAATTTAATCTTTTTTTTAAGTTGAAAATTGGGTTTTATTGGTAGAAAACTAATCCTCTTGGTGGAAATAAACTTTTTTGTTGAAAACTAATATTTTCTGGTTGAAAATGCTGTCTTTTGGCTTGAATGTTCAACAATTTCTTTGACATTTTTTCCTGTCTTGACTGTAAAATCTTTATTTGTTGGACATTCGTCTTTTTAATTAGAAAATTCGTCTCTTTGGTAGAAAATTATTAATTTCCGATTAAAAATTCCACTGTTTTTTTGAAAATGCGTCGCTTTGGTTCAAAAAACAACTACTACTCTAAAAATTTATCTATTTGGGTAGAAAATTGATTTCTTCTGTTGAAAATTCATCATTTCATTTGTTAAAAACTCGTTCTTTTATTGGGTTTTCAAACTAAAAATTCAACGATTCCATTTTTGGTTGAAAGTTTATACTTTTGAGTTAAAAATTCAAGTATATTGTTCGAAATTCATCTTTCTTAATTGAAAATTAACTTTCTTGTTGAAAATTCTTCTTTTCCGGTTTAGACGTCAAAATTTGTTTATAAAAAATTTGACCTCTCAGCTTTAAAACTTAACTAGAATTTTGAAAAGTTGATAATTTTATTAGAAAGGAGTTACAATTGTATCATCTCTAATTCAAAGCGTTGGAAATTGAAACAATTTGGTTTTAAAATTAAAAATCTCGAAATTGAATGATTTCAGATAAAATTTCGGAAATGAGGTAGTTTTGAAAATGAAAATGTCGGATTACAGTCTTGAGAACTGGATCTCTTAAAATTCAAAGGAACTAAAATTGTATTATTTCTAATTAAAAGCGTTTAAAATTAAATAATTGAATTCTGAAAACTTTTCATTTTAAGTAATCTTTCATTCGAATCTTTTGAAATTCTAGAATTTTAAATTCTTATTACATAAAAAATTATAATATGATATTAAAATTGATTAGTAACATTATTCTGCGATCAAAAAATAAACTCAACCACATTTCCATCGTTAAGAATAAATAATTTTTAAATCATAACTCTTTCAAATTGAATCATCCTAAGGAAAAAGGTTCAAAAAAATTTTTTTTAAATTGGACTCTTTAATAATGAAAAAATTTTTACTACAGAACATTTAAAATTAAACGAATCCGAACTTTGTTTGAAGTTAAAATTGAACAATTATGTTCCAAAGTTTAAAACTAAAGTTTTCAGCTTTCAAGACATTTATTTATGTTAGAATTACAACTTGATATTCAAAAACCTTTATTTTTTAAAAGCTGTTTATGTTTTTAGGCATTATTCATTTAAAAGAATTTTAATCTAAGTTCAAAAACCATTATTTTCCAAAAGCTGTTGCATAAAAAAAGTTTTTCCCTGAAAAAGATCTTGTTGATGATCAACTTTTTTTACTTTATACTAATATTTTATTTCAAACTTTAAATTTTATTCTAAACTAATATTTATTTTAATATTTTCGAGACATCATTGATATGAAAAGTAGGAATTCTGGTATTCGTATACCAGCATTTTAAAAAAATCATAAAAACGTGGTTATTGAATGAAAAAGTACTATAAGATGTATGACAGAAAGTTTCCAAATTTTCCAAACTTCATGTTATTCAAATGTTGAAAAAAGTCTACTTCAAAGGACACAAAAAATAAACTTAACACTATGGAGATGGCTTAAAATGTTGGTGTTTTCCATTCCAAAAGATGCAATTTTCAACTTTCCCACTCGCAATTCTTGTCTGAATTTTAAGACATATATAAACGTGGATGCCCTAAAACTTTCAAATTTTGAATCCTTGCGTTTGTCTCTAATTTCGGATTATTTGATAAAGAAAAATCAAATCGTTGCCTTCATGATCGAGTTTAAATAAAAGGAAAATTCAACTGAAACTATTGATTTACTTTTTTTTTTCTTCAAATTTTGAACAGAATATCTTAAAGTACCAATTAATTTTTTCTCAGTTACGTACATTTTGAAGTGGAATATTTTACTTTTAAATCAGAAGACTTTTTCACTTGTATTCTTTTCTTTTCTTTTCGAAAAGACGTTTCACAGGACAGCCGTCTTATTGGTGGTCTGGAAGGAGAAGATAGTCTTATTAGGAGAGCGCGTGGTTGCATTTTCTGAGAAGAGTGTGTGTACATTGATTCTATTCTCTCTTCCTTCAGGGATTATCTTTTCCTTTTCCTTTTTCCCTTTTTTCTCTTTTTCTATTTTTCCTTCCATCTCTCTCTCTCTTTTTCTTATAGGAAGATATTCTCCATTCGATCAGTGGTATATCGATCGCCTTCCTATGCATGACGAGTGTACGAACGTTTGTGATAAGGAATTGAAAAGTTGCTTGGTAGAGAGGAACGATATTTCCTGAATGTAGATAGTCGAAAATGTATTTTTGGTTTGAGAACTATATTGAATTTATGGATGAACATTGGTCAAAAGTTCTGAAAAAATAGTTGTAGAGAGTTATGAAAAAAGTATTTTTCTTTCATTTAACAAACAAAATAAAAGTGAAAAACTACATCATTCAGATTATCATCTAACAGGGAAATTAAATATTATTATGCAGTGAAAAATTATACAATAGTAAACACTGTGAAATCCTCTTTATGTAAGTTGAATTTTCATTAAAAAAATATGAAATTTTCACCAAAAGAGATGAATTTTCAAATCAAGAAAAGAAATTTTCAACTAAGAAAGCCTTTGTTATTAAACAGTTAAATTTAAACCTAATGATGGAATTTTCAACAAAAACGATGAATTTTTAACCAAGAAAATTAGTTTTTTACTAAAAAAGACGAATTATCAACAAATTACATTAATTGTTAACTGAAAAGTTGAATTTTCAACTCAGCAAAAAGAAGCATTTTTGACATATTACGTAAATTTTCAATCAAGTTGCGGAATTTTTAAACTGAAAATAATCAAGTTTTAAACAAAAATGAAATAGTCAAATTTTCATCAGAAAAATTAATTTTCAATAAAAAGAAACCAATTTTCTACAAAGCAACGTAATTTTCTACTAATTAATTGAATTTTCTACAAAATTTTTGAATTTACAACCAAGGAGATGAAATTATCAATTGAAATGAAATTTCAGCAACAAAGATATTACAAAATAGTTAAAATCTCAACCAGTATGATTTCTTTCCTACCAAAAAAGACAAATTTTTAACAAAATACATGAATTTTTTAATCAAATAGTTGAATTTTCGACTGCAAAAGATAAATTGTCTATTAAAAATAGCATAGTTAGATTGAAAAAAATTAACTTTCAATCAAACTAAAAACGGGTTTTTAACAAAATTGTTGAATTTTTATCCAGAGAGATGAATTTTCAACAAAAAAGATTGTTTTGTTTTCGTCTAATGTGACGAAACAAAACGAAAAAAATTAACAAAGTAGTTTCAGATTCAACTAAGTAGTTAAATTTTCAACCAAAAAGATGAATTTTTAACAAAAAATGTAATAGTTGATATTTCGACCAAGAAATATTTCAATTTTAAACTAAAAACTGTGGAATTTAACGAAAATAGAGGAATTTTCAACAAAATAGTTGAATACTTGAACAAAAAAGATGAATTTTAAAATAAAAATGGGATAGTTAAATTTTCAACTGAAAAAAAATTCAACGTGAATTTTCTACCAATATGGATGAATTTTTAACAAAATGATTGAATTTTCAACAAAAACGATGAATTTTTAACAAAGGAAATTAGTTTTCTACTGCAAAAGACTAATTATCAACAAATTACATTAATTGTTAACTGAAAAGTGGAATTTTCAACTCAGAAGATTAATCTTGTACCAACAAGAAGAATTTTTGACATATTACGTAAATTTTCAACCAATTTGTTGAATTTTAGAACTGAAAATGATGAATTTTTAACCAAAAATGAAATAGTTAAATTTTCATCAGAAAAATTAATTTTCAATAAAAAGAAACGAATTTTCTACAAAGCAACGGAATTTTCTACTAATTAATTGAATTTTCTACAAAATTTTTGAATTTACAACCAAAGAGATTTTACCAATTGAAATGAAATTTCAGCAAAAAAAAAATTACAAAATAGTTAAAATCTCAACCAATATGATTTCTTTCCTACCAAAAAAGACAAATTTTTAACAAAATACATGAATTTTTTAATCAAATAGTTGAATTTTCGACTGCAAAAGATAAATTGTCTATTAAAAATAGCATAGTTAGATTGAAAAAAATTAACTTTCAATCAAACTAAAAACGGATTTTTAACAAAATTGTTAAATTTTTTTCCACAGAGATGAATTTTCAACAAAAAAGGTTGTTTTCCTTTCGTCTAATGTGACGAAACAAAACGAAAAAAATTAACAAAGTAGTTCCAGATTCAACTAAGTAGTTAAATTTTCTACCAAAAAAGATGAATTCTTAACAAAGAATGTTATAGTTAATATTTCGAATAACAAATATTCTAATTTGAAACTAAAAACTGTGGCATTTAACGGAAATAGACGAATTTTCAACAAAATAGTAGAATACTTCAACAAAAAAGATAAATTTTAAAATAAAAATGGAATACTTGAATTTTCAACTGAAAAAAATTCAACAACAAAAATTTATTTCCTACAAAATTGTTAAATTTTAAAAAAAGAAAATGAACTTTCGAACTACAGTGATGAATCTTCAACTGAAAAAATGAATTTTCATCAAAGTAGTTGAATTTTTTACCAATAAGGATAAATTTTTAACAAAATTATTGAATTTTCAACAAAATAATTCAATTTTGAACCAAAAAAGATGAATTCTTAACCAAAAATCAAAAAGTGGACTTTTGATCTCAGAAGGATGAACTTTTCATAAAGAATAGTTAAGATTTGGCGGGGTTCGAAGTAAATCTCACGATATCATACATAAGGCGAGGGGGGGGGGGGGGTGGGAGTTAAAATTTTAGAAAAATACCTTACGTAATTTGTGGATGGCCCCATATATGTTAATATTAACATAATTATTATGAATACTAATATTACTGGTATTATTAATATTGTTAGGTAAATTACAAATAATACTGCTACAATTATCATACACACTTATATTTTTTCCAATTTTTTGTTAAATTCGTAGTGTCATAAGGAAGCAATCTTGTGAGTTTTATGCGGGCTTGATAACTTTTGTAGCCAGGAGAATTCTTTTTCATAAACTCGGAATGTCTTTTTTCTCTTGTAAACAAAGACAGGTACGAAAAAATGTTAAGATAAAAGTTGGCACATCTAAACAAATTCTATGAAAAATACCTTCTGATCTTTTGTGATATTTTGCATTGTTTACCAGAAAAATTCCAAAGTTATATTTTTAGGAGAAAAAATGCTCACATTCTCAAAAATGGTTCAGTCCGCATAAGGCTGTTGATAATAAAAAAGGTGGCGTTTTCCAGAAAATCTTTCTCATTTTTTACTTCAAATTTCGAAAACATAAAAAAAATATTTTCTGGAAAACCCAAACTTTCTTATTCATTCCAATATTTTTGTTACCGTTTCTACTCATTTAAGAAAGATATTTGATCAGCTTTATGCGGGCCTAACCATTTTTGAGGCCAAACGAGGCTAATATAAGCAGACAGAAAGCGATGAATATCTTTGTTAAGTCAAAAAGTTATAAAGTTTTGAATACAAAATTTGAATTTTGTTTAAAGGAAAGCACATTTTTCAATTTTTGAACTACTTTACTGCAAATTTTTAGTTTTGAAGTTTAATGTTATATTCGTGTTTTACAGGGCTCGGAACGTGTTACTTTTTGGTAACTTAGTTACTTTTTTGAACCGCGCTTACTAAAAAGTTACTTACTTTATGAAGAGGTTACTTTTGGTAAAATTTTAACCGAAATAACGAAATTAATTAATTCATTAATCGTATTATTTAAAAACTTGTGAAAAATGGAAGACTTCACATTTTTTTAGTAAGTTTGGTAAAGTTGCTAGTTTTTAAATTTAAATTTAAATCTTTTTTGTTGAAATTTTAGTTTAAAATTCGTCTTTTTTGGTAGAAAATTAATCTTCTTGATTGAAAATCACCCCTTTGTTTTGAAATAAATAATTTTATTTGAAAATTCATCTCTTTGGTTAGAAATGTACTTTGTTTGTTAAAAATCCATATTTACTGGTTGATAATTCAACTGTTTTATACATTTTTTTCCCCCTAAAAACTCAACAATTTGGTTGAAAAATAACATATTCTATTGAAAAAATCGTTTTTAAAATGAATTCTACTGTTTTTTTAAATAAATTAAAATCGTTTTTTGTTATTGTATCAACTGTTACATTTTTCGTTAACAATTCGTCTTTTTCAGTCAGAAAAATTCAACCATGTTGTTAAGAGTTCAACTACTTTCTCAAACATACATTTTTTTTGTTGAAGATTCATAATTTTGGTGGAAACTTCATGTTTAAAAATTATTCTTTTCGGTTAAAAATTCAAGTATTCCAGTTAAATATTTATCATTTTAGTTGAAAATTCATCTTTCAGGTTGGAAATGAAATTACTTGGTTGAAAGTAAAACTCTTCTGTTACAATTTTTTGATTGAAGATTACTTGTTTTAGTTAAGAATTAATTTCTTTGGTTGAAAAATGAGCTGTTCCATTGAAAACTTGTTTTTCCTTCAGATGGTTTTCGGTTGGAAATTATTTTTTTTTTAGCTGAAAATTTAGCTATTATTCCATTCGAATATTTCGTAATTTTAGTTAAGAATTCATGTCTTTGATTGAAAATTCATTTTTCAACTGAAATTTTAATTATTCTATTTTTGGTTGAAAAATTATCTTTTTTGATTGAAAATTTATCTTTTTGATAAAAAATTTAATTATTATTGTTAAAGATTCATCATTTTGCTTAAAAATTAATCTTTTTGATTTAAAATTCCACTATTCATGTTAAATATTCACAAATTTATTTGAAAATTCATCATTTTGTTTGAAAATGTGACTAATTCCATTTTGAAATCCATATTTACTGGTTGAAAATTCAACTTTTTGTAAAAATTGGTCTTTTTGGCTTAAAAACTCAACAGTTTGGTTGAAAAATAACCAATTTTGTTGAAAAATCGTCTTTTTTAAATGAATTCCACTATTTTTGACATTAAAGTAATATCTTTTTTGGTTACCGTATCAACTACTACATTTTTTGTTAACAATGCATATTTTCTAGTCAGAAAAATTTAACAATTTTGTTAAAAGTGGAACTACTTTCTTAAACGTACATTTTTTTGTTGAAGATTCATAATTTTGGTAGAAACTTCGTCTTTTGTGGAAAAAAATCTTTCTTCTTGGTTACTTTTTTGCTAAATTATTCTTACTTTTCGGTTCCTTTTTTGAGAGAAGTATGGTTACTATTTTACTATTTTTTGAAGCTTCAAGCAGTTCCGAGCCCTGGTTTTACAATCGTAAATGCAACATGTCCGGAAAATCGGTGCTTTGTCTGGTCTCAATGTGTGTCGTTTTCTACCTGCTAAACCGTAACATTACAGTCCTTGCAGCTGTAGTCTGACCATACAATACTTTCTCTACTGCTCGAAATTCTCACTCGTCGTTTAGCCTCGCTCGCCAAGAACATTGTCTTCAAAAAGGATACAAAGTAGAAACACGTTTCAATTCCTTTATTTGTTAATTGCTTTCTAGTCTAGATTAGTCTGCTAACAAAAATTCCGAATAAAAGAGAAAAATCAACTGTCTAACAGAATCTTCTGTCTAAATTATGAAAACCAATTTGATATGGAGGTATCATTGAACCAATAAAAATCCTCAAGGAAGAGTTCAGACACAGGGTACTTCAATTCTGATTGGTGCAGTTGTATCGGAACTAGATGAACTTTTATTGAATTTGCTTC
Organism: Andricus quercusramuli; assembly: GCA_932178445.1. Lineage (NCBI taxonomy): Eukaryota > Metazoa > Arthropoda > Insecta > Hymenoptera > Cynipidae > Andricus > Andricus quercusramuli. The sequence goes on along the minus strand of CAKNXH010064379.1, from coordinate 77,601 downwards.
GCTTGATTTGGTGCAATTGAGAAATCACAATTTAAATTTCAAGAGGATTTAATACAGAATAAAGACAACAACCATCATACAAGCACTGATCATTATTGGGAAGATAATAATACTTATTTTTAAACACACAGACTTCAGAATTTGTATAAACATAAAAAATAATAAAGAATAACGGTACGTTGGCGAATATTAGAGGAGGAAACGGGTCTCATTTGACGACGAATTTGGGAAATTTATATTCTGAAGATGTGCGAAATTGATGTTTTATAAATACCGTTTTTTTTGCGTGAGCAGTCTGAATTGCTCCATTACCAAGGTAGCTTTAGAAATTTATTCATCGGGATTGACTAATATTTAACACAGATGGTTTTACAATTTGTAGAAAGAAATTTTTTAAAAATTAAAGAAAAAAACAGAATATCCATGACATGACATAAGGTCTGTATCAAATAAAAATACAATAATTATTTATGTTATTTATGTTTTGTCATTGAGTGATGTTATCTGTTGATATCGATAGACATCTTATTTTTCCCCTTATTAAATTTTTAGAGACCGTTTATAAGATTTAAATTAAGCTAAAATATAAATAACTTATACCTGGGTGATTTTCCACGTAGCGGATAACTCAATGTCCCTGGTGTTTTTAGAAAAATGGGTGTCACTTATGGATAGGAATTTCCTGCGAAAAAGTAATTTTTGTGCATGCACACAAAGAACACTAATTACTGTAATTCTTTATATTATATTTTTGAATTAAAACTAGTTCAAACAGTCAAAACGTTATGGTCTGTCCCGTTCTTGATACATTTTCCAAAATTAAAGATATGCTTTCTGCTAAAATAAGCAATGCAATTATTCTTGACGTCTTAACATTGTCCAATTTTTCTTTCTTAAGGATATCTAAAGCATGATTTTCGGAAAATATTTGGATTGATAAATAATAATTTAATGAATTTCTAAACCAGCAAATTACCTGATTTAAGCACGGAAATTCGTTAATGATTACCAGCGAACGTTAAAAAATGTGTGACTATATTAAACTAGCGAAGATTAACGTAGAAAATACAACAAAATTTGGACAATTATTATGAGCACAGAAAAAACAGAAGATAAACTTGACATCGATTTCCGACGAAAGATTCTTTGGAACAAAAATTAACTTCACAGGATAGACTTTACACAAATATCGGTTAAACCTTCTTTTTTATTCCATGACAAACACATGTATTTTGAAAGACGCGAAGTTGGCTGAACAAAACTTTATCTCTCTCTAAAATTTCCTGCAACAAATTTTATTCTTATTTTTTTCTGTGAGTTTGTTATAAAATTGATACTGTTTTTGCGTCATGGTCTGGCCGAAAATCATGATGTAATTCCTATTTTTTTATCTCTATCAATATAAATTATCACGATTATTGGAAAGTATATGATATTAGTAATATTGAAGTTGTTGATAAATTAGGAAATATTTTTCTAAAATTTCCATAAATTTCGAAATCATTGTTTTTCCGGTCCGTTAAGAAAATAACATTTTTTGAACATTAAAATTATATGTAGGTTTTATTTTATTTAAAATTAGGAACAGAAGTTTTTGAAAACTTCGATGCTCAATTTATGAGCCAAGAGGAGAAACACCCAACTCTATCCCCACATAAATTTAATCGGTATTGTCCTAATTGAAATTATCATAAATTTCACATCAAATGATTTAATTTAAAATAAGTTGATTTTTAAGTTTTTTCAAAAATGTTATGTTTAATTATCTTTTTCAATTATTAAATGATTCAGTTGACAATATGCAATTTTAAAATCTCTCACTTCACAAATTTTACATTTAGGCCTTCATTATTAAGCGTATAATTTTAATTTATAGAATTTCAAATGCAGTTTTAAAGATTTATATAAATAAAAACTAAAAGCTTTTGAATTTGTCAATGTTGAATAAGAAACGTTTTAAGTTGATCAACTTTCAATATAAATCAAATGAGTATTTTTAAAATTGAACTATAGTTCGAGTATTAAACATTGAACCATAATTAATTTCATAAGACGATTCACGACCTGTTTAAAATTAAACAATTTACATATGTGAAGTTTGAAAATTGAACTTTATAAATTATCTTCAATTTTGAAATCACTCAAAATCAATTTTAAATTAAATTCGATCCAAATATTGTTTCAGTGTGCATGATTCCTGATTCAACCCATTTATTTTGAACTAACTAATTAAATACATAAATTTTTTCAAAGTTTTCAGCAACGTTTGACTGTTCATTTGAAATGAGCAATTAAAAATCAAATATAAAAACTAAACAATTTGAAAATGAATTGTTTGATACAGAAAGCCTTGTGCAGTTAAATTTTCAAAGTGAGAAGTTAAAATTTAAGATCGCCAAATTTAAATTTTGAAAGTTACCAATTTAGTGGTTCTATTGAAAAAAATGATTTTGTAAGTTAAAGTGATGAATTTTGATGTATATATAACAAATGAATAATTATTATTTTAGAACGACTTAACATTGAAATAATTCAATTTGAAAGGATTTATGTATAAGAAAACATTTGTATTTTAAAAAAAGAGCAAGAAATAGTATAGAATTTTTTCGAATTGAAAGAGAAACTATGTAAAAAGAATAAATTTCTACTGATTTGATAGGGGGTAAATTATGTATTTCAATATATATATATATATATATATATATATTTATTTATTGAGACCAGGAAATTTTAGTTTTTCTTAAATTTATAGATGTTCATTTTATATTTTAAAGATTTCTATTGGGTTCGAAAGTAGGTTTTGGTTTTCAATACTTCATGAATTAGAAGGAGCATATTTTTGAAAACATTTGTATTTAGTTAAGAAGGAGGAAATTTTGGGTTTGAACTTTTTCTGAATTGGAAAAAGCCATTTTTTTAAAGAGTTTTGTTGAGCTTAGGGAAAGAATTTTTTTTTTCCAATTTGTTACGGAATTGGAAGAGAAGACTTTTTTATTTTGTACATCTATATTAAGTTGGAAGGGAGGAACTTTCAATCTTTTCCTAATTGGTAGAGGGATATTTTTTGGTTTTGACGATTTTTAGCGACTAGAAAGGGAGGAAATTTTAGTTTTGAAGTTTTTCTAAATTGGAAGAGGCGGATTTATATTTTTTAGCCAATCTTTGAACTGTCCAATTTATGATTTAGCTAGAAGTATTTAATTTGGAGAGTAATGATATTTAACTTGAAATTTTCCAATTCGAATGTGTTGAAAATTTTCATTTTATATGTGTAATCTATTGAGCGTTAACAATTTTTGAAGCTTCCGTTTTAAAAGTTCAGAATTCAAAAAGTTCCACTCTAAATGATTTAATTTTTGAATTTTAATTTAAATTTAATTTGCACTTCAGTTTTGATTACTTTAAATAAAAAAATGTGTTTTAAGAGTTTGAAAAGTTTGTCAAGAGTACGAATTTTCTAATTTCAATGACCGTGAACAATTGTGGTGAATCGGGATATGACCGGAGTTCCTCAATTAAAACGGCCACCCTGATTAAGTTAAAAAGCGACAGATTTAAACTATTAATTCATAACTTTATTCTTTTTAACATCACACGCAATCTCGAAAATCATAGTGCTCCTTCAAATAATCAACTTAGTAGCAAGAATTTGCGAAGCAGGTTCTCGGAAATTGGGAAGCTTTTATAAATTCTATACACATTGAAAATTGAATCTTGTGGTGCGTGACCAGTTTCTCTTAAGAGTCTCCCCTTGGACCAAGTTCTAATTTATGGAACATCGGGTTCTTGTCGCACTCGGTGGGAAAACAAGTTCTCGAAGCTTAACCGCCAATGAATTCATATTCGTATCGCCCTTTCTTGCTAACTCTCTCTCTCTCTCTCTCTCTCTTCCTCTCATTCGCCCGATTATCTTATATAAATTTTCCTTCTCTCTCTTTCTCTCTCCCATACGTGGAGTTGCGTTCGCAAGAACGCCCAAAGACATTTACTATTCAGAGTCTGGGACGGTCGAGTACTGTGTACTATACGAATCTGCATTGGTGGGAGAGGGTACGTACTATACAGGATAGAGATGAGTCGCGATAGTGGAGGTTTAAATTGTCGGCAAAGTTAGCTCCTGTGTGTGGTTTCAGGCACCAAGGGTACCAATACGGATTTGAATCTATTCTACCGCATGGGTGATTGCGGTGGATGGGAAACGTTCACGCGCCACGTTATACTTACCAACGCATTTGTGAGGGTGCGTTTATGCACTATAGAGTGTAGATACATTATCATGCCTCCCTACAAACGTATTGGAAACCAGATCCGCGCTTTTGACTAAAACTGCACTTCAGTGCTTTATCACGCAGAGAGAATTTTATATCATGTTGGTATGGTGGTGAACATTTTCCTTTATCAGCCGCAATACCAGGGGACATATTACTGTTTATAAAAATTTTATTCTATTAAAAGTAGAGGGCGCACAGTCTTTCTCCTATTTCTCTGCGTTTCCCCTTTTCCCGCTTTTTCTCTTTAAATACACAAAAAAGCTGAGGGTACGAAATGTGGCAGGCAATCGGTCAAGCAGGGTAAACGCGAGGTGGGTACACTAAACTGAGGTAAACTTTCCGCGGCAATTCACCTCAGTTGGGAGTTAGCTGACTATTACCCTGCTTCAACGATTACCTCCAATGCTTCGTATAACGAGTTTTTTTCTGTTTATGCGACATTTGAAAATACAATTTGTTCGTTTTACATCTACACAATTATTCTACTAAAATCTAGAATATGCCAACGCGAGTAGTGAAAGTTTTTTTTAACTTACAGAACTATTTATTATAATTAGTTTAACTTTTATAAATTTGAATAATTCAAAAATAACTACTTAGGATTCAATTAAATCTTAAAAGGTAACACATTTTTTTGTATAATCCATCAAAATTAAATATTTTGAAATTAACTATAATAAAGTTAAGAAAAGAGACGAATTTTTAACCAGTGGAATTCAACTGAAAAATACGATTTTTTGAGAAAATAATTGAACCCTTAACCAAACAGTTGAACTTTCAACAAAGAAAATAAATTTTAACCAAATTTTTCACTGAACAGGCGAATTTTCAACCGGCAAGATTAATTTATTTTCTTACAAAATACATGATTTTCCAACCGATTAGTTGAATTTTCAAGCTAAAGAACCAATAAAAAAAAAAGATTTTCTACTAACTAGTTGAACTTCCTAATAATTAGGTGATTTTTAACAAAATATTTCAATTTTCTACCAAAATAGTTGATTTGTCAACTGAAAAGAAGAATTTTTATCAAAAGCTTTGATTGTCAATTATTATAATTTATTATAACCGAATCCTACCGAATAAGACAAATTATCTACAAAATACATGAAGTTTCTACCGAATCGTTGAATTTTCAAGAAAGAAAGTAATTTACAACCAGACACGAAAAAGACGACTTTTCAATAAGATCGTGGAATCCTCAACCAAACCAGATTAATTTGTAACCAAAAAGGATGAATTTTTAACCAAAGAGATTAACTTTTTACCAAAACAGACGAATTTTTGACAAAATAAATGAATTTTCAATAAAATAATTGAATTTTCCATCAAGTTGTCGAATTTTTAACAAAAAAACTACTTCGCAATCAAGCGGAAGTATTTTCAACCAAAATGTTGAATCTTCATAAAAAATAATTTTTTACAAAGTAGTTCAACTTTCAACCAAGTAGTTGAATTTTCAGCGAAAAAGGGGAATTTTTTAGGAAAAGTTTAATAGTTGTATTTTCAACTGAAAACTATCAATTTACAGCTGAAAATGGATCATTTACATTTTTAGTGACGAAAATAAATTTTGAACTAAAAAGAAGGATTTTCAACAAAATATTTAAATCTACAACCAGATAGTATAATTTTCAGCCACAAGAGATGAATTCTCAGATAAAAATATGATGCTAGACATTTCGAAAAAAAAGAATGAACTTTTAACCAAAACCATTTGGATTTTCTTATTTGTTTTTTTTGATTCCATTCGCATTTATGCGAAAAAAACGAGGAAAAGGGGTAAGTTTTCTGAAAACAGTGCACGGTGCGCCCTATTCCCCTACGTTTTCCCTGTATTCAAATTGCCCCTTATTTTCGAAAAACATCCCCTTATTCGCTTTTTTCCCCCGTTCTTCTTTATTTATTATTCCATATTTGATAATAAAATTGTTCATTTTACATCTGCAAAATTATTTTATTTAAAATTAGAATATGCTACCACGAGCGTGGCGAGAGCTTTTTTCAACTTACAGAATGATCTATTATAATTCATTAAACTTTCTTAAATTAGACTAATTTCAATGTAACTAAAGTATTATCGATTGAAATGAAACTTGAATTTACAAAACACTTGAACTATTTTTGATTTGAGTTTGAGGGCATTAAAGAATGTGGTTTCAGATTTACATTCAACGTAATGATTAGGGCAAACATTCAAAGGAAATATTTAATTTTACGCATGGAAGTATCACGATTCAATTATTTTATTAATTATTTTTTATTAATCATATGAAAATTCCTAATTTAATCAATTTTATTTTTTCCGGACTTTTTTATACCACTGTGAATGAATTTCCAACTAAGTTTATTCTTATTTGAAAATAGCTATGTAACATTCCGTATGGTGGGTTTTTAATTAATTTGACATTTTTTTTAAAGAAATTTTTATGAATATTTTTGTTTTGCCAATGTGCAAAGTTACTTATTTCTAAAGTGCGCATCCGGGTATATTGCGTCTCATCACAAAATAGATGTCTTTCGAAGTGCACGTGGGCGAATATCATTCTCGCACAGTCTGCTGGCTTGAAGTACTTTGCATAAAATGTAGGTGCATCAAAGTCCTCACTTTCGAAGTGAGTATTGTAAGAAATAAACTCTTAAATGGCAGACATCATTACATAGTTATTTGTGATACAAGGACCCTAAGTGGCACTTTTTCGGCCGATTGTGATAAGAGTCGAAGTCGAGGTGTAGCCGAGACGGAAAGCGAGTACTGTAATTCACACGAGGCAAAGTGCCACTTAGGGGCCAAGTGTAACACACTATTTTTTATCACACCAGTCATCATAAGTGCGAATAGCTTGCATAGAGTCCTAATCTGAAAATCCGAGAGGGAATACAATCCAAACTAATTAAATCCAGATCAGTTAAACTCCCGAGACGAAGGACGAGTACGGAGATTCACACGAGGCAAAGTGCCACTTACGGGCCAAGCGTAACACACTATTTTTTATCACAGCAGTCATCATAAGTGCAAAAAGGTTGCATGGAATCCTAATCTACAAATCTTAGAGGAAATCTAATCCGAACCAAACCGATTCGAATCCAATCCAATTCAAACCAGTCCAATTCAATTCAATTCAATTTCCGAGACGAAGGACGAGTACTGAAATTCACACAAGACAATGTGTCACTTAGGGGCCAAGTGTAACACACTATTTTTTATCACACCAGTCATCATAAGTGCAAAAAGGTTGCATGGAGTCCTAATCTAAAAATCTTAGAGGGAATCTAATCCGAACCAAACCCATCCGATTAAAATCCAATCCAATTCAAACCAGTCCAATTCAATCCAATTCAATTCAATTTTCGAGACGAAGGACGAGTACTGCAATTCAAACGAGGCAAAGTGCCACTTAGGTGCCAAGTGTAACACACTATTTTTTATTACACCAGTCATCATAAGTGCAAAAAGGTTGCATAGAGTCCTAATCTAAAAATCTGAGAAATCTGAGAGGGAATCTAATCCGAACCAAACCAATCTAATTCAAATCCAATCCAATTCAAACCAGTCCAATTCAATCCAATTCAATTTTCGAGACCAATGACGTGTACTGCAATCCAAATAAGGCAAAGTGCCACTCAGGTGCCAAGTGTAACACACTATTTTTTATTACAACGGTCATCATAAGTGCAAATAGGTTGCATAGAGTCCTAATCTAAAAATCCGAGAGGGAATCTAATCCGAACCAAACCAATTCAAATCCAATCCAATTCAAACCAGTCCAATTCAATCCAATTCAATTTCCGAGACGAAGGACGAGTACTGCAATTCACACAAGACAAAGTGTCACTTAGGGGCCAAGTGTAACACACTATTTTTTATCACAGCAGTCATCATAAGTGCAAATAGGCTGCATAGAGACCTAATTTGAAAATTCGAGACGGAATCCAATCCAAACCAATCCAATTCAATCAAATTCAATTAAATTCAATTTCCGAGACGATGGACGAGTACTGCAATTTACACTAGGCAAAGTGCCTAGTGTAAATGCTCATCGTACCATAAAGTATAGATACAAACATAATCCAATCCACACAAGGTTTAGCCGAAAAACGTTCCATTTTCGTCCAACTATTGCAAACCAGCTCTACGGATATCTCGGTTACTATTTAACACAGCCGCCAGGTGTACAGTTATTCAATATGGCAATGTAGCTGATATCGTTGCTGATTGGCTGCAATTTTTTTCACTTCCGCGTGACTAGACCTTGTGTGGATTGAATCATGGATACAAATGTCTTTCAGCCAATCAGATCACAGTGCCAGTTACTTTATAGTACGCTGTACCCTAAGTAAAAATTTTACGGCCTAGGCTAAGAAGTGCTATTTCAGATATCGTTCACAGTACCTAAAATTGCACTCATGATGGCGGTGTGGTAAAAAATCATCAAGCATTATTAAAAATATATCTTTTCTTATAGAAAGACTGTTTCTTCTTCTCTAAATGCAATAATAAATGTTTAATCTTCCCCCTAATTCATGAAAAAATTACCATATTTTTCCTTTTTAAGCTTCTTGTACACTGTGATCCCTGCATGTTGCCCAAAAATCTCTACTGCTTATTCGGAATTATTTTATTATTATTATTATTATACTATTAAGCCCTTTCGGGGTATGCGTAACCCATTCTTTATACTTTGCCTGTTATTTATTTAAGCAGCGCATTCGCGCCAAAATGCTGCTACGACACAGATCGCTGATCAGTCCCTCTAGCAATCAGACCAGGCGAAAAGCTTGACAAAGTCATAATATGTCATAGTGGCTCACACAAACATACGCTAAATCCAAAAAACACGTTGTAGATTCAAAGAATATCCCAATTTTTGTCACCTTATTGGGTATTTCATTTTTGAATTGAAAATTTTCACCTCAAGTTCGTATTTTCATGTCACCGAAACAAACCAGAGAGCCGACCCTGGGAATGAACCCCGCATTCGGTTAAACACACCCATTCGTGGTTGCATGACTGTATTTGTTTGAGTGCACTGCAATTCTAGCTTTTCAGCTCAGACGCCGGGGTTGCATATGTGTGGAATGTGTATGATGGCACGAGTGTGAGGACACTAAATTGATATACACAAGCATATACTTTCCTGAAAGAGGAGTCAGTCGGGCGTCGCGTCGCAGCCAGCGCATTGTCGTGAAGTAAACTCATTACAAATGGGGGGCGAGGTTAAGGAATCAAGGGTGTATCTTTGCGTGCAAAGCCGAACCTCAGCTCGCCCCTAATCTGCCGGGAGTAAATGTCCTCTCTTACTTCCGGTTCGCATCACTCGCCTAAAACACTGTACTTGATGACCTAACAACTGAAATAGGTTTTCAGCAACACATGTATGAAAATGGCGATATTCCGTGTCTGTAAAGTGTGTAAATATTCCAGAAGGAAAAACTGTGCTGGAATGTTATATTCCCGCACGCCAATTCCAGACTAAAGGAATCTGGCACTTTGCGCACACCTTAGGGGTGTGGAATATCGCTATTTTACTGCACTTTTTGCAAATAATATCGTGTGTGGCACGTGCGAAAGGTTATTCCACTCGTATGGATTTGTAATTCTTGTGGAACTAACAACTTTTTGTACTTCTTACATAATATTGTGGAATGGAAACTTCTAATGTGTCCCCTAAGGGTTTACATTTTTCTTGTATCTGTTCCCTATTCATTTACACAACCCCCCACAAACTTACTTGGTGGTCGGTGGGGGACCTACAGTTTAAGGTGGGTTCCGAACCACCAAGAGAAACAGCCTTAAGTACTTAGAGAACCTATTTCTCTAGAGGTACCGGTCCCACGACTCTCCGAAGATGAACAACTCCCTTGCTAGGCAAGTGTTCACCGCATGGGCCACCGAGGCTCCTCCAGAGTGCGAGGCGGGAATCGAACCTGCAAGCCGACGGAGTGGGTCCAAAACCTATGCCTTAACCCCCACGACTATCGTCCCACTCTTACACAATATACATACTTCAAACTATTTCTCCTATTTCCTTATTTTCCCCTATTTTCAGGGTTTTTTAGCCATGGATAGAAACCCTTATAGTTTCGGTCGGGTTTTCATCCGTCCGTCCGTCCTACTTTTTTCAAAAAGGGAAAGTGAGGGGAACTCCTAATTCACAGCTCACAGGGGGTGTGGAAGTAGGGGAAATGAGAGGAGGGGTGATAGGTGAAGTGAGGGGAAATTAAAGGAGGTAACTAGTGGGGGGAGGGTAGGGGGAAATCAAGGGAGGGAAAGTGGCGGCCGTAAGGGGAAATGAGGGAAGGGGAAGTAGGAAAGTGGTGGGAAATGAGGGGATTGCAAGTAGTGGAAGTAAGGGGAAGTGAGGGGGTAGAGCAAGTAAAGGGAAATGTGAGGGTTCGGTGATAAGAGGGAGAAGTAGGTGAGAAAAATGTTGGAGAAGGGAGGGAAAGCGTAGATTGAAGCAAAGGGAGGGGAAAGAGGGGAATGTAGGGTGAGTAGGGGAGGCAAAGTTTGAGAGGGGAAGATTTGAAAGACTTTTTTCCGTCTTAATAGGCTACGGAATATTTTTTTGTAGGCGCAAAGCACCTATTTTGAATAATTTTTAATGATTCCTCTTATTTTCCCAGTTTTAAGGAAATTCCCGCTCTTTTCTCTTTTTTTCGTTTTGTTCTGCCTAAATGTGAATTGAACTAATATAACCCAATAACAAAATCCCACTATTTTTCGTCGAATGTTAATTCTTTTTGGTTTAAACGTATACTATTATATTTTTGGTTCCCATTTCATTTATTTTGGTTGAAAATTTTACCATTTGGTTTAAATTTCAATTGTTTTGTTACAAATTGAAATTCTATGTTAAGAAGTCCATTTTTCTCAGTTTGAACATTTGACTATTTTGGATAGAAAATTAAACCTTTTGGATAAAAAACTCAACTTTTTTGAGTAGAAAAGTGATTACTCTTGGCTAAAAAGGAACTTTCTGTTAAAAATTCACTTATTTGGTTAAACACTCATCTATTCTGTTGAAATTTCAATTATTTTGCGGAAAATTCAACTGTTTTGTTCAAAAGTCATATTTTTTGTAGAATTTTCAACTGTTTTGTTGAACATACCTTTAGGATTAAAATTCGTATTTTTTCGTAGTACAGTCCTCTTTTTCTTGTGAAAATTCAACTTGTTGGATTTCAAAATCAACTAATTTTCAAACCATTCGACTTTTCAGCTCCTTCTGAATATTCTTCTTTTTGGTTGAAAATTATTTATTTTGTTGAAAATTTGTTTTCTTGTTGTTGAAAATTCATCTCTCCAGTAAAAAGAGCGTATTTTTTTGTTTAAAATGCAACTGTTTCAATAAAAATTATTCTTATTTGTTTGACGATTCAACTATTTTTTTTCAAATCCGTCGTTTTTGGTTAAAAATTTTAATTTTGTGTTACAAATTTGAATTTGCGGACAGAAAATCCACCTTCTTTGTAGACAATTCATCTCTTTTACTTGAAAATTCAACTGTTTTGGTAGAACATTCAACAATTTGGTTAAAAATTAATCTGTTTTGGTTGAGGATTCAACTTTTTTGTTAAAAAATCGTCGTTTTTGGTTAAACATTTTACTATTCTGTTGAAAATTCGTTTTTTTTTTAAATTAATTTTTTTAACTTAAAATTCAATTATTTGTATCTTTTTTTAAATTAAAATCTTTTTTGTTGAAATATAAGTTATAAGATTTTTCGTTAAAAATTCAGCGTTATGGATTGGAAGCTTATTTTTTTTTGTCGAAAATTGATCTTCCGTAGTTGAAAATGAAATTTTTCTTTGAAAATTCAACTGTCATCTAACAAATTTATCTGTTTGGTTGACAATTCAACCTTTATGTTGAAAATTCATCTCTTTCGCTAAAAATGTCAACTATTTGGTTGTAAATGCAACTGTTCAGTTAAATATAGATTTTTTGCCCGAAATTCTACTGATTGGTTATAATTTCATTTTTCTTGATTGAGAAATAACTTGTTCATTCAAAGTTCAGTTTTTTGGATTTAAGAGTCAACTGTTTCCTAAAATATCTGACTTTCATCTCCAAAATTCAATCACTTGGCTGGAAATGCATTTGTTTTTGGTTGCAGTAAATTTTTTGTTTCTGAAAATTTGATCAATTGGTTGAAAATGATATTTGTAAATTAAAAATTCAAGAATTCCATTGAAATGCACCTATTTTGCTGAAAATTTCACGATCTTCTTGAAAAGTTATCTTTGTTTTCGAAAATTGAAATCTTCTATTGGAAATGCATCTATTATGGTAGAAAAGTCATACTTTCTGATTCTTCGTTAAAAATGTTATACGATTAAAATACTGATCTTTGAACATTAATGGTCAGAAAAAATCAAAAACTCGTTTGCTGAAAAATTCTTGCATTAAAAGAAATCATTTAAAATAAGAGCGCCGTTTTCTCGGGGGATATATTTTTTTCACCCATGTATAGGTACGTTTCCCATTTTCCTATTTTCCACAAAGTGTAGAACATTGAAGCAAAATGTGCCATTCATTTTTTTCAATATTGATGATAGAAAGTTTAGCACTGTAACTATGTCCCATAAAAGCAGTCACGAGATAAAACTGGGTGTGTATACATGTAAAGTTTATGGGCGCACGCCAATTACACTCAACGATGCGATGGGCCGGGCAGCAACCAGTATGTCGAAGAGTTTCCTCTCACATATTTTTTTTATAATTCTTTTTTATTTACCATTCTTTTCTTTCCCTCTTTGCATTCTGTAGGAAAATATGTAGACTAACTATGTTAAGCCGAATAAGTATGTCTTCGTTATGCCGCGTGAATACCCATTTTTTACCCCTTGTCTCGCTTTAGTTTCCTGCAAACAGAACGAATGCGGAATTTACACAAGTGCTTTCGCATACCTATGTTGCAGAGCTTACATATATACCTCATAGGTGCAACGCTGAAATATACACTAAAATTATTCACTATGCCCCACTTATATGTCGAAAGCAATTTTGAACGTTTTCTTTACCATTCTCTCTCAAAAACGTTGAACTTGCCTAAATTTAATTTGGCGTATTTTCTAAATTGTTTCTATTCTGAAGGTGTCTTGTAAAAACAAAGATCATTTTCTCTGATGCAATTATTCAATATTTTCTTTCAGTGTTTTGAGTTACAAAATTAAATAATCTTTTTTGATTGAGAATTAAACTATTTTAGTAGAAAATACTGCTGCGAAGTGCTATGGATGTATTCACTGCGGGTGTATTTATTTGCGATCATTCTATGAAAATTTTGCTTCCTCATATGTATCGAATGAATTTGCTTCCTTACAGACGGAGGTTTTTCTCTTACAAAATAAAAAAACTGGAGACTTTCAATATTTTCCAAGCTTATGCTTCTGTCTTACCCGAGGCGTCAGCCACTCTGATATTCCTGGTACACTCACTGAATAGTCCCATATATTCTTTCAATATTCCCAGATATTCTCGATATTCTTGATATTCTTTAAAATCCCAAATATTCTTGATATTTTCGATATTCCCAAATATTGTTCAAGTTTTAATATATATTATCACTTTAATTTTGAAATTGTTTATTGTTTTATTATGACCGATTATAACGTAGAATTTTTAGGTTTTCTAATTTGATATTATTTAATTTTACACTTCCTTTTTTTTTAA